>JAVCKT010041334.1:0-17634 GCA_032273925.1 Rhynchotus rufescens
AGCTAAGTAGAAGAGTGAAAACCACACAAAAAAAGGAGGTTTCCAAAGAAACTTTTCCTATTTCGCCTCTATGGTTTATATATATATATATATATAAATTAAAATTAAAAAGCAAGTCAGAAAAAAAAGAATGCATTAAAACCATTCCTGGAAAAGAATTCCCACTGAATTACTAAATTACAATGATATTATAAGTAGAGAAAATAATCTTATGTAGGCCCCTGAAATATCTCAGCTGAACTATGTTGCCCTGATGGGCTTGGAGAACGCATGGAGAGCCTTGCAGAAAGCCTGGAGAACTCATGCTGGGCACTGCAGCTTTGGTAGAAGCTGATGGGTGATAGTTCTGGTTGCTGGTTTCTGTGACATTATATATATATTTTTTAATCAGTTTGATATAACCATTTGTATGTGCCAGAAAATTTGTTCAAAGAGGAGCTTTAAAAGGGAAAGTGACTTCTGGTACAATTTGGGACTGATTTCAGAAGCAAAGCCCAAGAAATTACACTGTTTCAGGATGACCAGATGTTTGGGTCCTTGGACAAGCAGAGTCATTCTACTGAGCTCTGCTTTTTGTAGCTTAGAGGATTCACATGAATGAATTTAAAATATATATTTTTTACTATTCAAATAAATGTTTAATCAGATTTTATATTCCTGTTTTTTTTTTTTCTTCTCTCATGCCAATTTTCTCTTCCCATGCTCTCCAGCAGGCAATCTCTTAGGAACTTGAGAATATATATAAACAGCTATGAGACATGCTTCTTGATATTCATCAACTCAAAATAAACCCTTTTTTTTTCCTTGCCCTGAGAAACGGATTAAATAAAATAACAAGTTGGCTGCTGGACCAAGTTTTAAAAAAATAAAAAGACTCGGTGAATTAGTTTCTTTTAAATGGTTTTTTAACAGGCAGGACTAGTGGCCCAGAAAAGCTGAGAAAGAGCATTTCCACAAAAAAAAAAAAAAAAAAAAGCTCTCCCTCAAATGTTACCCAAATGTCACATCACGTAGAAACACTGTCAGAGCAGAAGATGTGCTCTGTCCTGATGCACTAGTTTCATAATATTATGACATTTACATCCTAATGACAACTAAACTTTGGTCTTTGGGAAATAACAGACCCCAATTTGCTGCGGTTTTGCCGCCTCCCTGGGGACCCTGCAGACCTTGCCCGGGTTGGGCAGGCAGGGGAAAGATCAGAGTCCTGGGAAGGACGGTTCGGGTTACGTGGGCACGCAGGAGTGACGGGGATTAGCCAGATTGAACACTGTGGTTTGGTTTGATTAAGGAAAGCCGCGCAAAGCCAGCGTAAACACACATGTAGGAGGAGAAAGAAGCTGAAGAGATGAAGCCAGATCTCTCAGCCTCCTCGTGAGGCTCTGGAGGCCGGAGGAGCAGCTGGACTCCCGCTTCCCTCCAGAGCCCCTCAGCAGAAAGGGCAGAGAGCGAAGCCGGGGACAGCCCTTCTTGGGGCAAAGAGCAGAATTCCGAGCACGACACATCCTGCTCCCAGAGGCACACACCGGCGTGGTGTCCCAGCGCAAACACCCGCCGTACCTGTCAATCTCTGGCCTGACACAGGGTGCAGAAAATCCTGGCACTGCTGGTGCGATCACGGCCTTCAGAGGCTGCTGTGGGTGCTCGCTGTCCAGCAGAGCTATTGCTCATTTGCTGTTCCCTCCAAGCTAGAAGAAAACACTTTTCTTTCAGATGCTTTTTGCTCTCCGAAGCCCTGCAGTTAATAATTTTCAGAGATAATTGTATTTGCTGGGAGACTCTGGGCTGTTGGCTGCACTTCGAATGGGTGCAATAGGAATGAGAAATAGTACCTGGGTTTGTACTCACGAATTCCGGATCCTGGCAGGCAAATCCTGTAACTCAACGATGAATTAATAAACATGTTCCATACAGTGGTGGGTATTCACAGAAGGCACAGCCGTGGTGCAAGGGTACGCGGCCCAAGACCTGTCTTAGCCTAAGCAATCATCTGCTACCACGACTATGGTGGAGGACGTTGTGCATCTGCAATATGAAAAAGCCTTTAAGGTCTCCCAGAGATGAGCAGCTCTTGCCCAAGGTGAGTTTCATGGACTGCTGTTCAGAGGCCAGCGTGGGAGATGAGCAATTAACTGCTAGGAAAGTAGAACTGGACAACATTCAATAGAATTGACTATTTTATCCTAGCTGGAAAATTTACTTTGAGACAGGATGCTTTAGATATTCTCTGGAGTGCTTTATCAGACCTAGATTATCAAGAGATGTTCCATATACCCAAGTAAATTGAATACCATTCATATACATCTTATACACTAATGAATAGAAAAATATCTGCAGTGAAGTGAATTTTTTTTTTTTTTTTACTGGTAGAATTCTTGTATAAGCTATTCATACAATAATTCTACACTTCAAATAATGTAATATTGTATTGCACAAAGCAATGCAATTCCCACATCAAAAACTGAAAAATGCCTTTTGTGATTGGCTTGGATTTTCAACGAAAAGTTCAAAGACAGTCTTTTCATATGCAAGGATATTTCTGTAAAAGGAAATGTGAACCTTACACACTGTTCTTGGTTAGCTTTGTTAATAACACTCAGTTAATTACTGCTTTATATTTAATTACAATAGATCATGATTCATTATTTCAAATAGATTTAAAGCCCAATAGACAGCAGACTACACAGCAAATACGCTTTCTTTGTGCGTGAAGCTCTTGCAAATTCTCAACCTGTTGTAATATAAGTGCAGGAAAAAGAATAAAAAATATGTACACAAAGGGAGATACAGTAGAACATTTTGTCTATTCGTTGGAGCTGGATAGTCAACATGACAAGAAAAATTAAACTGGGATTTAGAGACACTGTTTTACGTTGTAGAATGAAGAGCTTTCAGGATTTTACTTTAATTACCTTCCTGTTCAGTTTTTCCTTTGTTATCTAAAAACATCAATGAGACTTTTGTCTTCTGTTTTCCATTGCCATAAATCTCTGGAGCAAAATTGCTCCCTCCAAGTAAGAACAGAACAGAAGACAAAAGCAGAGAAGTGTGAAGGGGAGGGGAGGGGAGGGGAGGGGAGGGGAGGGTTCCACTGAAATAAAAGTTCTAAATATTTTTATTTAGGAGACAGCTGTGGCAGCACCATATCTCCCTCTGGAGTCCCAGAAAAACCCAGGTCAGGTGGGTCCTCTGCTTCCAAAAGGGATTTTTGGCACCCTGTTTGAGATAGTCAGTCACAGAAAGTAGCATCTGAGTCTGAGATAAGCAATATCCATAGGCTATGGAGCCTCATCCAGGCCATTGGAAACACATGTGTCTCATCAGATATAGGTCACTGCTGTAACACAAGGTTGGGTTATCTGGGGGTAAATCACTCATGGCAGAAGTGAATCATCCTGAAAACCTTTGCATGGAACCAGCAGCCTACTGTGAAAAGGGTTTTTTTAAAGAAATAGCATTATGTAGCTAGTCAAATATGTTCATAGAACCCTCTGATCTGCTGTAGAAAACAGCTAAAAATTGTAAAAGCTGTAGAAAGCTCACTAAAGGACGGCCTCACTCAGTTAACACCTAGTACTAACATGATTTGAATAAAATGCAAGGAGAGTTTTTTAAAACTCTTGATTGTATTTTTAAATTGTGCTTTCTGCAACAGGGGAGAACAACATCTGTGAAGTTTCTTCAGTATGTATTAAATGCAAGAATTTGAGAATCCTTGATCATATTTAGTATTAATGCAAACAGATTTCCTTTGGTCTTTGCTGTTCCCAGAGTTTTTAATGGGTTTGGCCCCTGGGCCCTTTATTCTCCAACAGCAAAGGATGCAGAGAATAACGTCTTACTCCAGTAGTACTGAGTTCCAGGAGAGGATTGTGTTCACTGGCTGCAGAAATTCTTACTGAGTCTTAGCTGCTGAGCTCAGCCTAATGGCCTGACACTCGCTCCACAGCTGGGCTAGGGCACAGCTTTTGGGCACGCGCCCCATGAGCCAGGATGTCGGCCAGAGGAAAGACTTTGATCAGGGACATTATAGATAAGAATTCAAAAATAGTTGTGTTGTTGGATCCCGAGTTGAAACTTAATAGTGGCCGCCTTCGTCCAATATACAACTTATAAAGTGAAAGCCTGCCAGGCAAAATATCTATATATTTATTTATCTGATATTTACTTTATTTCAGGGGCCATGAAAGAGAGGAAACTGTAAATATATACGTGCCTGTGAACTAGTTTCCCAGGGAGAGTTGGTGGACGCTGGAAGAGCCCTTCCTCCTATTAAACCCAGCAGTCTCTATAACTGATATTTTTCTCTCTTTCCATGTGTGGTTCTGACATCTGCAGTCTGCAGACAGCCTGGGAGACCAGCGTGCCAGGACAAGCAGTGACATCTCCCCGATCTGTGCAACCTCTGCCCATCCTCACCCAAGGCTGCCCAGGCTTCCGAGGAAAGGAAACGTGATGCTCGATGCGAAGGCAGGTGCACGGGTGAAGGATGACCTCAGATCCATGCATTCCTTGTCAGCATTTGGATTACATGGGAACACAAAGATTGCTGGGCTGCTCTCTGCAAGCAATCCCTGGGATTAATTTTGCCCCTCAGTATACCCTTAACTAATGCAGTGAGATGTGCCGGGGCTATGTGGCTTACAGGGAAAAGCAATCCCTTTCTATGCAAAACTGGCAAGAAGATGAACCAGGAGAGCCCAAACAGCCTGAAAGGCTTTGCCTCACTTGCATACTAGACCACGTCTTGCTTGTAGATAGGCTATGCTGTAACGGTAGCTGTGGTACCTCCTTGATGTCAATAGTCTCCTGGTAAGTCCTGCCAAGTGATGTGTGCACAGGTAGATTGTACTGATTAACCCTTCAAGAGCAACTGGTGGGAATCACACTGACACTGCCTGGCAAACACACGAATGAGGAGATCTTTGGGAAGTGAGAGAATAACTGGCTTAAGATACGTTTGGTGAACGATGGCTCTTAGAGTGGCTGCTGCTGCTGCTCTGCCTTAGCAGCCATTCATCTGGGCGTGGAATGATAATTGATGCTGCTAAAGCAGATAATGTCAATATTTTGTTTGACATCTGGTGACCTTGTTCATATGGTAGGTATAATTTGGGGATTTACTAGAAAGAGTTAAGTCATTTACAGGACACTAAGAATAGAGCAGAACACTTGGTGAAGCCACCTAAATTCTAATGTAAAAGTTACCACCTACTAAAAGAAAAGTGCTGGGGCTAAGGGATTGAATAAGCACACTTATCTAAAATATAGATATTTTCTCATTAATCATGTATGCATAATAGTCCATGCAAAATTTAGATAGGTGGGGTAATCTGCTTGCTTTCATTAACATGGTGATAAGAGTAAGCTACATGGCACTTCTTTTTAAAATGTGTGCAATGCTCTTTCTTTTTTTCATAACTATAGGATAATTCTGCAAGGACTTTAAAGCGATTCCACTGTGGGTCTTGCTAAGGAAAGGACTCATACTCTGGGATGCCTGTTGTTATATTTGCAAGGATACATCCCACAGGCAGCTTGCCAAAACCCAGGAACAACTCTAATCACAAATGTGTGGAGGCATCAGACTACAATCATGTTTGAGCAACTCTTAGAAAAGATCTGCATTTTCTAACACAGATTTTGAAAAGATATAGCCCCATACACCTAACTTACAAAATCTGGCTGGCTATAAATAATACCACTATTTGATGTTTCTTAAGAGTACCAGAAACTTCCTGTAGAGCATTATCTTCTTTTTCCCATGAGAAGGCATGGATTTTGGAAATCAACAACAGCATCTGTTGGCCTACATAATGACAACTTCATTGTTTTAGCTCTTCATTTTCAAGGTCAGAAGAAAATTGCCTTCTTCCCACCTACGACATTGCGTTATTTGCATGGAGCATCAGTTACTGGTGGGTTTTATCATTTCCCTCAGACACATGAATCATCGTCATTACTAAACACAGCAGCCCTGACTGGAGAGTGGAGGGGTAGGATAAGAAACCTGTTTGATCCAGTATAGAAATCCCCTGTTTAAATTGGGAATCTTCCAAATTCCCATCATCTGCTTCTGACTACCATCCCCGTAGACTCTCAGATGAAGAAAAACATACTGCATCATCACATTTCTAGCTAAGAAGAATCGCTTTCAGTCACTAGAGAGCTGAAATTGCCAATGTAGATAGTCACTTCACATTGCAATTTGGATACTGAACTTGGAAAAGAGGATTCAAAACAGCAGCTTCTTATCTACTATGATGGGATGCTGTAGGAGGACTAATGTGAAAACTGGACATCTGGAGTATGTATTTTTTCTCTGTACTTGAAAACCTCATTATTGTAGAGGAAGAAAAAAGTGGAAATTCAAAATCTGTGTATCTGATGAAGGAAAGTATTTATGTGCTTTATCTCGAAAGAAATGAAAAACAATCCATTGCTATAGTAAAGGGTTTCGTCTGTACCTCTGCCAAGGTCACTGAAAGCATAAATTCAGGGAGACAGACCTTGAAAGAGAGCAGTGCTGCTTCCCCACAATAGCTTTCTTAGGATTCAAGGGGTTGTGAGAATTTTTTTCTTGACATTACTTGCCATTATTAAATACAATTGAAAACATTTTTCATAACTTCTGGCAGTTCAAGGTCTCACCGGCCTAAGAAAATCCAGCAATATCTGTGAGATTTTCTCAGGCAGTGAATGTCCATGCTCCCTTCTCAAGGTCTCCAGTCTTCTTGCCTCAGACATTCCACTGTGAGCTCTCTATATGGGAGCCTTTCTGTCAGGCTCTTTAAATTCAGGTCAGCCTGTTCTCTCCTTTTCTCCATCTCTGCTTTGTAGAGCCACACTATTGAGAAATTCAGAGTGCATTCATGGGTTAAGTGCTTCAAAGTGGTTCTTTCTCCAACCAACATTCTTCACCTGAAGTAACCCAAACACTTGAGAAGTTTTACAAAGACAGAAAAATGTCAAGCTGTCAAAATGGAAAGACCCCGGAAAAAATAATTTTGTTTCAATGCAGCTACGTTGCTTTCTGTGTGCATTTACCTATTTGCTCACTAGGACATCTGGCTACCTGCCACAGATTCCTGAATCCCAGAAAGACCTCCAGAGGCTAGAGGAGTGGAATCCCTTGTGATCTCAAAGTCTTGTGTCCCAGGCCTGTGGTGGGGAGCCCAAGTGCTCTGAGAGCTTTAGCATCATATCCAGGAGTCACTCAAAACCCCTGGTTTTGCTCTACTGGAGAGGCTCTCAGGCTTTTCAACTTGGTTTCATTTGTGTAGTGTGCGAAAAAAGGGGAGATGATCTAGTGCAAGCCTATCAGGAGAATATCAGAAGGCCTAGAAGAAAGGTTGGGTTTCTGTAGTCCAGCAAAGAGGAAGCTAAGAAGCAGCAGCCTGCAGCTACTCAGAAGGCAGCTACAAAGATGGTGAAGTCATTTTTTTCTTAGTAGTTTCAGAATATATGACAAGAGAGAGTGGCCACAAACTGTGACTTGGGAGGTCCAGAATGGGCTTTAGCAACTTCTTTACCAGGATTACGGTGCATCACCAAAGTTCATTGTTCAGAGAGCTTGTAGAAACTTCATCCCTGGAAGTTTTCAGTATTTCCCAAAGCCATGAACGACCTGATTTGACACTGGTGATAACCTTGCTTTTCAGAGGGATGTTGAACTAGAGACCTCTAAAGGTCTCTTCCAACCAACATGGCCATGCTTGTGTGTTTCTGTGGGGATCTGAAAGGCTCTAGGAGTTTTACTTTACAATAATCAGGCAGGAATAGTTGATTTATCTTTCAGCAGAATATAAACGATTTCCACTTCACCTCCCAGGACAGAGCCTTTTTGGTTTTGTTTTGTTCCTTAATCACAAAGAATTTCTTCTTTGTGAAAACTTTGGAGAAGACTGAACTTTCTCCTGTACTGGGATGGGAATTATTTGATGTGTCCAGATTTCCTGTGAGGTGACATTAAGAATTCTGATCAGCTTCAACAAACCACAGATGCCAGGCAGGCAGCAAAGAGACCCAGGTAGAGATCCAGAGTTTTAGGACACCAACACAAGGCCCCTCCTGCTCACTGGGCCAGGTGAGTGGTTCACTTTTTTCAGCAGTTGGTTTGGCATTTCCAGGCCTCTCCACTTGTGCTCCGTCCCTGCCGCACTCATCACGGACAGGACTGTTGTCACTCGCAGTGTGCGGAGCGCTCTGTTCAAAGCAAGGTTGGCCTGATGGCCCTCGCTCTCCTTTGCCTGCTGCAGACCTACCACACAGACCTACCATCCAGAACCAGGCCTGCCACTGAGGCTGTTTGCAATAATCTTTACCATGTTACCAGAAAACCTTGCTGCTACCTGCAAACAAATTAAAAAACTTAAATTTGATTTTTTTTTTAAGCTACTCATCAGCAACAGCAGCAGTAAGCAGTAAGGCAAGCCCACAAAGCACATGAGAGGAGCTGCTGCTTTTTAACCAAGAGTCCCTCAAAGCAGAAACTAGAGAAATCAATACTGCTGTGCAGCCTGAGACTGTTGAAGCTGTTCAAGGTTCTTGTGTAGAAACACCAAGTGTTCACAGCGGGAAAAGCAGCTTACCTCATTAATGAGGACGTTATATTTAATTTGCGGACACAGTGAGGTTCAACCTCTGTGATAAGCAAAAGTGATGGGTAAGGAAATACAGGGAACAAGAAGAATCAGCAATGCGACAAGAGGGAAAAGAGAATCTGAGAGCTGGAAAGCTGCTTTTTGCACTGTTTATTGCATTCTAGACACACAACCTGCAGAAATACACATGTTCTGCACCAAAGTAAAAGAGATTTTCTTTCGTAGTAACATCCAGTGTTCTGAAGGCAGGAATATCACAGGGTAACTGATTGTCGTCTCCCCTTGCAAGTCACCTTGTAACTCCTGCTATTTCTAGATGCTTGTACTCTCATTATCCTTTATGGAAAGGATGCTACGGTTCCAAATCCCATGCAAGTAGGGCTACTTCCTACGCCAGTGCAGAGACAACTCTGGCATTTGCAGAGACCTCCATCAACCTAAGGTGTT
Organism: Rhynchotus rufescens; assembly: GCA_032273925.1. Taxonomy (NCBI): domain Eukaryota; kingdom Metazoa; phylum Chordata; class Aves; order Tinamiformes; family Tinamidae; genus Rhynchotus; species Rhynchotus rufescens. Next base: position 9,051 of record JAVCKT010041334.1, read on the forward strand.
GCCAGTTGGTACGGTCAAGAAATGGGATAACAGCCTCTCCCACTCTACACACACAAGCACATGCACACGCGTGCTTCATTCAGCAGGTCTCTTTTAAGACACTTGCCCATAAATATTGGCTGCATGTTCCTTGGGTTTGTCTTAGGCAAACCTCCTTCAATGGTCCTGCAAAACTCTTTGGCTACCACATTGATACACTACCTTGCCATTTTAGGATTTGGACTGAACTTTTCTTCTTACCAGGATAAACATAAATAAAAACATTATGTTATCTAACGGTTATACACTTCTTCCTTCTAGAGGCAAATCAGTGCATGTCAGTCCAAAACAGGGATTGAGCTGACTTTTTGCAATGGAAGGTTTTAGTTTGAAAGAAAACCATAGTATTTGTCTTATCTGACATCCAACCATCCTCAAATTTTTCTACTTCCTTACTGATTTTGTAAAGTAGATCTTCCAAATGGGACACTTCTTAGCTGCTGGGTAGGAAGCAGTACATAGTAAAGAATAGTCTGTAATGAGGAGGAAAATAGAAACAGGACAAAACCTTTCTCAGGTATCTGGACACGACTTTCTTTACCATTAGTTACTGATAACTTGATTTCCTCTCTGATAATTGCATTACAAGAAGAAGCTGAAGTGCTGGGGTAGGGCCAAGTATTCCTAGCTTCTCCTCCTCCTATACCCTCCATAACCTCTTTTGCTCTTTTGGCAAGCAAGGAAAGCAAGCTTGAAGATGTAAAAGGGATATATTTAATTTTAATGGCAAGCTTCTCAATCTATTGGCAAAACATCTTATGGTCTTGTAGGCTTTCAAAGCTACTCAGGGTTAGCAAGAACTGCGAGTTTTTGCAGACTTCTCTTTGTGCTGATTGACCGAGGAAAGTTTCTTCTCTATTATTTTGCATTTCCCATGGAGGACTAACTTCAAGAAGGTGCTACAGTCTCCCTGTGAGCACATAGATTGGCATTACTGTTAATATATATCTTTTCAAAGCTCAGTACTATTTGTTATTACTACACTAACACTAAGCAGTTGTGACGAGGCCCCAGATCCATTGGGGCAGTTGCTCCTGACACACGGTAGATGCATCCAACACAATTATCTCAGACACTGCTGTGTGAACGTTAAGGATGGAAAAGCTCCTGACCAAAGAGTGGAGAGTTCTTCGAGCAAAGAGAGCTTGCCAGCCTCACTGCAATGTTGAGAAATTACTTCAACTCTTTATAAAAGCAGGGCAAGTATATTTTTGGACATTTGTCCTTGCTATTTCTTTTACCAAAGGATATTTTCTTCTATTAGCCCACACATTTTTTTGATGTACTCACAGACCATTTACCTGCTGAATTTTATTTTGAGGGCATCTATAGTTTTGGTGGAAAAGTTCTCCACCCACCACGTTCTCCACCCAGAACAGGCCCTGGGAGAAAGCTGGAGGTCCTGCCAGTGGAAGAGGAGATGGCCCTGTCTGCACGGTCAGCCTGAACTTGTCCAACATGCGGAGCCTTCCCATCCTCAACTGCCATCCTCCCCTGCCCACCAGGCCAACCCATTCTCCACAGATCAAGTGACACCTCTCTTAAAACAGTGATTTCAGCCCGCATCAAATCAATTTGGCTCAGAAACTTGGGTAGGAAATTTTGCAGTGCAATTAGCAAAGTCTAAACAGCTCTACTCTGTAATCAGTGGGATCAGCATAGAGCTATCTCTGGCACAAGTTATACTTGGCATTGAGTTTATGTATGTGCCAAATGCCTATAAATACATCTCGTGTACATTAGGCCCATTGAATTGCATTTGTACCTTTGAAATGAAAATAGGGCTGTGCAATTTTAGTAATTGAGAGTAGATTATAAAAATGATTCTCATCCAGACCATTCGACATTAAAAAAAAAAAAAAAAAAAGGAATTGGAAAATTGGAATGATATTTCATCTAGGAAAATATGGAAATACAATTTTCATATCCTCTGATGGTTAGAATGCCTGTAACTGCCATCTCTTTATTGCAGTGAGTGTGCACAAAATTAGATTCAATGAAATCTGGCACATTTTCCTGGTTCTTTCAGCAGCATGGGCATGGTAAATAAGCACCTTTGTACCTTTGGGTACAAAAGGGTGAAGATTTTCATTGTATCCCCAAAACAGAAGGAGAGGGAAGTGCCATAGTGCACATACAGTGCACATACAGTGCACGTATAGTGCACATAGAGCAGGTGGCTAGCGAGTGTGGAAAGCAGCCTTTTCAAGATGAAAAGATGACATCAGGAGGTTGGAGCAGGGCAGCTCGGGGAAGAGCATGAGGTGCATGCGCAACAGCGGTGGTTTTTCTGGGTTTTAAGGAAATGAGGGCGCAGAGCTTCAGAGAGTACATTTGTCAAGATGAGAAGAAAAAGGGATTTTGACAGAGATACTGTCTCAAGCAAGATGATATGCTGCAAGTAGGAGACAGCAAATTTAGCATCCTACCAGACACATGAGGTGAGAATTACGTGGAAAAATTGGAAAGTAATGGAAAAGGAAGGCTTAAATAATCTAAGAGCTTGAAGGAAAAATAAGCACCCTGACAGTGATAGATAGCCACAATATTTAAGCCAGAAGGGTGGAAGAGAGGGGACTTTTACTCTGTTCATATTACCAACCTATGACTGGAGGGTAGCATGTGGGCAACAAAGACCAGGTGAAATAACTGCAGGAGAATGAGAAAAGGTGGGAAATCGAAATCAAAAACAAATCCACTGTTCTAGCTAAATAGGATCAGATCAGAAACTCAAGGCCCTTCTGCTTTTCAACTGTGATGGAGAATGAATTGGCATGTCTTGAAAATACATGGTGGTATTAATAAGAAAAGTCTGGGTGATCTCAAGTATAGTGTGTCCTGTGGACATGCATTAGCTGCATTCCAAGGCTGATGACTTGGCAGTCTATAAAACAACATACACGAAATATCCAAAAAGCATTGAGATTCTAGTGTTGCATAAGCATTTGCCAAATTTCATTGTATAATTAAGATCGTGTTATCTGAGCAACTGTGACCCGTGAAACTAAGAAGCCAAGAATATAGACTCAGGGAAAAAAATGGTACATATGCATGGAACAGCTCTGAATGTATCCACATCTCGAGCTGGGATAACAGGCTGTTGTCCAAAAGAGCAGGGGTCCCCTAGCAAAGAGAGAGCCTGGGAATGGCCCATCTGCACATTCCTGATTCTCCTCACAAAAACCCAATTTTCTAACGTACGTCACATGCAAACGTATATATTTAGCATTTATATTAGCAACATATGTGACACAGTTTGAGCTGCAAGCTCATTAGCACATCACTATGACGTGACCACCTGAGCAGAAGCAGGATTACATAAACAGGGATTAAAAGGTGCATGGAATTGTCTCAAGTGAGAGTAGTAGTTGTCAATAGAAGCAACAACTACACCATAACTAGCTCCAGGGGGAGTGATATTTTTTATTTAATACATATTTTGATTGATGGCTCTAATAACCTCACATTGGAAGGCATACAAACAAGAACAGTGGTCTAAAATACAGCTTTCATCAGAGCTCTGAGGACTAGCCAGCAGCTCACTGAAGACACTGGCTGTAAATGCAACGCAGGAAGTTTGGATAGGCTTAGATGGATCAAAAATCAAATCAAAGAAAGAGTAGGAAAAAGAAAAAATCAGAATTCCTGAAACAGCACCAATGTTTTGTGTGACAACAAGGTGGGAGAGGTACAATAATAAAATGTAGCTCCCACTATAAATAATGATTAAATAATGATTACTAAACTATCCAGGAGAACTGGCTACCGGGAATCTGTAATCTTTGCATTTGCAACTGAAAATCAGGAAAGAGTAGTATGGATTTTACTTAGCAAATTGAAACCCTTGTCAGGCAGGAGCAAGAAAGCACAGAGGAAAACTTGAACTATATGAAAATAAATGGGTTTGGAGCCTTCAGACCCCAAGAGAAAGGACGAAAAAAATAGCTGGAGTGCATGGGCTGAGAGCTACCTGCAGGCTAAGCAAAAGGAAGTTTACCAGTCAACAAACCACCAAAGAAGATTAAACTGCTTTGATATTATCCCTAGAATTATATGATCCATTGCATTAGAAATACTGGACATCTAGAGAATCCTAGACAGCGTCTGCATCAGAATAAATAACATAACTTCATTCTTGCTGTGAATTTCTCTCTATTTTGAGAGAGCCCAGCAGGGAGTTGAGGATGGCTTGGGAATTTAGATGTATGCACAAACCACCAAGGACGGCAAAAAAACAGTGCCAGGACTGATGCTGTTTTCTGGAACAAAATGCTGTTTTTGTGGTGAGAGCCTGGCTGGATTTCATCTGCTGGGTTCAAACAGAGCTCAGTAGAAGGGCTTTGAGTAAGGTTTGAAAAGGGAAAAAAAGGACTTCTACACAAATTAATGTGACAAGACACTACATGAGGCAGAGCTTTGAGGCAGATCTACTCACACCTTCTCCTTCTGATGGGCACAAGAAAACTGTCTGTCTCTCTGCAGCTCTGTTTCATTAAAAGAGGCTTGAGTGAAGTTGCAGTTGCAGCAGAGGAAAGCCAAACCAGCTGCAGCTGACTCAGACTAAAACAAAAAGACTTCTAAACAAATCTTTTCCTTCCCATATCCCCAACCCCCTTTTCAACCACAGGGTCGGTCCTTGCCTTCAGTCCTGCTCACCAGACAACTTTAATGGCTTCCTAATTGCAATTAACTTTGCACAGGGGCTCTCCCAAGGGAGAACTTCATTCTTCTCTTCATCTTTGGGGTCTAGCTGCATCTCTGCCTGCCCTGCTCTTCTTGGCAGCCTCCACTGCTACCACAGCAGGGACCCTCCCTGCTGCAGGGTCCGTCCCTGATCAACCCAATTTGGACTTTGCAAGCCTGTGGTGGAGCAAGAAGCCATTCCTCAGCACCAAAGGCTCTGCCCAGCTTGACTGAAGCAACCCAGGCAAGTTCCATTGGAAAACAAGTGAAAACCATAACCCCTTTTGTCACATTGCTCAGTTGATCAGGGAAGGCAAACCAACCCAGAAATTCACTACAGGAAGAGTATTCAAGACTTGGCCCCTTATGCATCCTACAATATCATACAAAGTACTATAGTATAAAGCAGCATATCACACATAAGATGGGAGAATCTACTGGATACCTCATTCTGAAAAATGAAAAATAATTGAACAGTGAGTACAACTATGCTCAGATGCCTACATGTGCAGCAAGGGAGCACAAGCAGAGCATTCCCAAAGAACGTGGTGAGAACTGGACTGCTTGTCTTGTGAAGACACTGGTCTTGAAAATTACTAGTAATGCATCAAGCGAAAAAATAACAGTGTATGTAAACGGAGACAGAAATATGGGAGAGAATAGATAGCAATCAATAAACAAGAGGAGAATAACATAAAATCACTTGGGAAGCTGAACTGTGATTACAACTGTGTTGGTTTTTGAGCTCAACTAAACCTGGCCTAAGAGCTATCCGAACACGATGTCCAAAGCCAGTTGGCATTAGCCCATTCCTCCTCACCCAGGCAGTCCCATTCCTTCCTTCAGGCACACCTGTATGTTTACATAGGCACACACACACAAGCAGGAATGATTTATTTTGATCTAGTTGCCTACTTTCTTATTTATCCTACTTACGGTTCTTCTGCACAATGCTACCACCACACACAGACTGTAATTCCAAGTTAATAGCAATCCCCACAAATGTTGGGTGACATTTGCCTACCTTTCTGGGTATGTCCAAGATGCTTCACGGTTGTGTGGATAACTGGATCATCTCACAATTGCAAGCTGCCTTTGGAAAGGCTCGAACCTATGAAGTCTGAATGAGTCTGATATTGTTATTTTCTCAGCCGTACAGTCAGTATATCACAATACAGCTGAATTTAAGTGCAATATGAAAATGAAAGTGTACTGTAACAGTTTTGCCCTCTTCCATCCCACTGTGACTTAGTTATTTACCCTGCTTTTCTCATGAAGTCCTTCAGCTTCATGCTTAACTTTCTTTCTAAGACATTTAATCAGATTTCATTTTATTTTTTCATTTTGTAGGTCTCAAACAGGCGTCGTTGAAACTGCAACCAGTTAACATGTGCAGAAAACAGAGCGCTGTGAAGTGCAAACAATGACATTTCTTCCAAGAGAGCAGAACACACGCTGGAGGAGCCTGCAAAAGCTATGCCCAGGCAAAGGCCAGGCTTATGCCTTCACTGCAGCTCCCACTGTGGTGAACCTGGGCTCCGAGGAGTGCCATAAGCCAAGACACAGCCGGCCTTGCACACAGCTACTCTAATCAGTAGCTAAACCACTAATCAGACCGCTAGCATCTAGCCTGGTCCCAGTATACCACAGTTCAGAAACACAGAAACATGAAGCAATGGCTGATTATGAAGAAAATATTTTATTTATTTATTTATTTATTTATTTATTTATTTTTCTTTTTGAATTCTCACAATCTCACAGGAGATTCCTGTAAAATCTATATGGAGACTTTCCCCCTATCTTTAAGCTGATTTAATTTCTTTTATGTTCCATTTCATTTCACCAGATTTTTCATGTTTCTTTATGGGATAATTATAATATCCCTGTAAGGCTTTATTGCCTTAATTTAATGGTATATATTTTCAAACCTAACTCTATTTTTAATACATATTTTAAATAATGAATATATACTATAAGCAAGCAGGTGGTACAGGAGAGAAACTAGGCATCAGAGGACTCTCCTGGGGACAGACGTGCCGCGTCCTCCCTGTCCACGTACTCTTTCTCCCTGGAACAGTGGCCACCTGGGTGATGTCTGGGTGGGGGGAGCCCCAGGGGCTGCATTTCCTTTTCCCCACAGCAGTGGAAAGCTTTTCCAGTTGCCTCTGCAAAGACCAACTTTGCCTTTCCTCCAACACAGGCAGCAGGCATGGACATGACACCCTTGAGCTCCACAGGCTGTTTGGCCTCAGGCAGGTGGTACCTGGACTGCTGATCCCACAGGTAAGGCCACATAAAGTGACATTATTTACAGTAATGAAACAACAGCAGGAGTCATAATTACTTACAGAGAATGAAAGATGCAGAAAACAACTGCCACGGATGATGCAAATACCTGGCATGGGGATCTCAGACCTTGCCAGGGGGGAAATAACCTTCACCACATCATTGATTACAATGAGCATGATCAATGACAGAGGCCTTCAGTATCCATCACTTTTCAACCACAGAAAATTCACAACTGAGGCCTTTGACTATTTTTCAGAGAAAGAAAATGTAGATCAATACAATAAGAGATGATTTTACAGATAATTTTTCACATGGGGTATTTTTAGAAATGCTAGATGACAAAATCTGTACAGAACTATCCATAAATAAATGAAATAATGTTTTATGAGTTGAATAAATGAAGAGAGATAAAATGGATAGCCCAGTACATTTATTAACATTATTTTCACGTTTTTCCTTTTTGCCCTTGCCTTGTAGCTGTGGGAAATGCCCATCCATGCAGACATCTATTTTAATAAGAACTCCCTCCTCCTATTCTAGTCTGACGTATATCCTTATGTCTTTTCTGGTGTAATCTTGCCATCTTTGCATCTAGTTCTTTAAAGCAGCTTCTAATTTTATCTTGTGCTGTGAAGTTTTTGAAGATTCTGTGTTTGAAAAGGGCTGTAAGAAAAAAAATAGATTGCACTGAATAAATAGTTCCTCTAACATTTTGATGTCTCATAGTTATAAAAAATGTCCAGAACATGAGGGAAGGAAGAAGTCCTCAAAAATGGTTCGCATATTAAAGCTCCCTCACTGTTTTCCTTCAGAAGTGCTGGGCTTTGCATAATGTAACCTCCTCAGCCTAGGCCAACTTTATCACAGGCATCTGATGTCATCCATGGGATGCAGCAGCCCAAGAAAGAAAAGAAACAGGGCAGGAGGAGGTGAGAAAGAGGGACTGAGTCATAAGCTGCTGTTCCATGCAAGCTCAGACATTTCCTTGTGTCTGCAGACCCTTATGAGCAATGACAATGTCAACAAAAGAGTAAGTCACAGGAGTAGCAAAAAGTCTTGTCCTTCTTTGCTCTGAAAGCTTTAAGTAAATATTGTTACTTATTTAAGCTAATATTGTTATCTTTTGGCCAGTCTTTAGAGCAAAATGAATAATGTGTACCTGTATTTCCAAAATACTCTGAAAGACTTGGACAGCAAACACAATATGAGTAACATATAGAGTATTCTTAACTCTCTTAGAAATTGTGTGGTATGAATTAGTAGTGGTTTATTGCCAAAATAAATAAATAAATAAAAAGAATATATAACATTCCTCAGATATTTTGCTAAAATAGCCTGGGGAGTGGACTTGCTATGTTCTTTTTAAATGTAGGAGTTCCTCACTTAAAGGTAGTGCTTCACTGCCAGGCACAAAATAACTAGCCAAATGCATGGGAAATAACTAACTTCTAGTTTTTTTTCAGCTTGGCAGCCATTGTACTAAAACTCATATAGTCTGAGTCCAGACGATCCTCAAATCTTGTAAGTCTATTACAGAAAATTACATCTATACTTGTCAAAAAAGTCTGATACT
>JAVCKT010041419.1:0-17629 GCA_032273925.1 Rhynchotus rufescens
AGGGAAGGGAAGGGAAGGGAAGGGAAGGGAAGGGAAGGGAAGGGAAGGGAAGGGAAGGGAAGGGAAGGGAAGGAAAATGTATGACATGATCATCTGGTTTCTTCCATAGTACATTGCCTTTGGCAGCAGAGATACTGGAAGATAGGCACAGAGAGAATGTTTATTTCTGGTAAAGTTTCCTTACTGAGCAAAAAAGATTTTGAACAACCTTATATAGAGCATGCATCGGTGACCCTTTCTTATTGCTGCTAAATTGTACCATTATCTTTATCTGTAAGTCATACACTTCTTTGAATCAAAGGAATAGAGCCCTTTTGTACATTTAACTTGAAGGGAATGATATTTAGCAATCTCATACCTAAAGGAATAATTAATTAACAGCTCTTACAATATTGTAAAGTTATAAAATATGCTTCTGGAAGGTCAGGTCGTCAGCAGGAAGCAGCAGCAAAGTGAAGCTCAAATTGTCATTCATCAAAAACAGAATGATGCTTTGGCAAGACTGTCACTTGATCACTAGTCCTTGTATTAGTTCTGTTAAGTACTTCTTTGGCCAAGTGTCAGGTTTAGCAAACACTGTGTAATTTAAACCTTCCAAGTAGATTGTGCAGGAATACACACCAACTAATCAGTGCTGGGGAGAAGAAAGAAAGAAAAAAAAAAAAAAAACACTTGACATAGTGTTAGATTTCACCCATTTATTACCATCCCTTACAGTGTCTTTGTCTGTGAATGAGGAGTATTTACATAGGCTGCATCTAAAAACTGGTCTGTTTATCACAACTAGATCTTGTGGCTCCATTTCTTTTGATAGAATGTGTGCTTTCACATTTCAAGGGCCAGTTTGCAGCAGCTTCAAATGCCTGGAATCATCTCTGATTTATGGACAGTTTTACTAGGTCACAAAAGAGGTCACATGTCAGGGAGAAGACTGTCAGAGAAGACGAGTTCCAAAGGTAGGAGATTAATAAATAAAAGCTTTCTAAGAGGACCTGAGTTTCAGGGATAAGTCTGAGCATGAACCTTGGACTAATTTACCCTCCTGCTTTTGATTTAAGCAAAGTATTTTCACAAAGTTATACCCAAGATGTCCTAACTAAACCAGGCCTTCATGGGCATAGGCACTGGTTCTTTGGAAACTATAGAAGAATATATATATAATATATATATGTACACAATATATACACAAAAAGGAATGTATTAAACAGACGTAATTCAAGACACTAGCAAAAGCACAGACCACTACAGTAGTTAGGGATAACTGGCTGCAAAAATATTCTGAGTACAAATGGGAGTGTTACACAAAATGAACTGTCTATGCTCAGGGCCTGCACAGTGTTGCGCTTCATCATGGATGATGTTTTGGAGGAGTGAGACTCTGAACAGCCCAAAGCAGTCCTCCCCTTTAGAAATATTCTTACTAGGGAAAAAAGCCATGACTTCTAGGTGATTTGATTTGTTTTTCTCCACCAAATTCAGCGAGGGAGGAAAAAAAAAAGGATTAAAAAAAAAAAAAAAAGGATACAGTGCACATTTTTCCAGTGTTTACAGTGTTTATAGCAAATAATATTTATCCTTAAAAAGCTGTATTTTAAAACTTGCTTAAATCCTTACTGGCTGATGTAAACCTTCCAAATTGTTCATGCTTGAGACCATTATATTCTCTAATCTCTAGGTAGAATACTTTTCTGAAGGCAAAATACACAGTCTGGAAAGTAGCTCTTGTTCTTTCAGTTCCTGTCAAACATGAAGCCACTCTATTTTATAGGTGCTGTGTTTCTGTTCTTGAGATTCAAAGTTTATTCTTTACTGTGTGGCTATCTACCTTCCTGGGCCTTTCTGGTGTCACCACACTGCAAGTGCTACCCAGTACAGCCAAGACAGCAGCAGGTCAGGCTGGTACTTTACATTAGCATTGCAGGGCCTGGCAGAGCTTCTGCATGTCAAGGAAGATTTTCTCCTGGGAGACTAGCTTGGAGAAGCTTTTAGAAGAAATTTCCAGAAGTTTTCTGAGATGGGTATCTGTGTTATAAATAACTGCAAATCTCTGAAGCAAAAGATAGTCTTGTTCCTTTTCCTTCATTACAAGCTAGTTTTGAGGCTCATTATAAGCAATTCTCTTTCATCTGTACCTATATTGATGGGAAATAAACTTCATAGACTTATCTTTGCAAATAGTGTAATGGAGATGAGATCATGGTGTTTGAGCCAGGTCAATGGACGTAGATGTTGTGTTTGTACATCTTAGTCATGTGAGGAAGCTCAGATCATGTTAGTGACAAGCACTGCCAGGTAGCACTGTGCAGGTCCTAAATTACACTATAAATTAGAATTTACATGCTTTCACAGTTACATACCACACCTCTTTCTAGCATTTTAGACATGCATACTCATTGCTACCTAAGTATTCAGTGCTTTTCTAAGTCTAGCTCTTAAGGCTGAAGCCTTGATAATTTTGGAGATGTCAGACAACGTAAGTCACTTCATACATCTGACATAGAGGACCATGGTGCTCCTGCAAGAAGCTGTCATGCCCCAGGCTGTGTTTTGCTGTTCATTCCATTCTGTTAGCATTAGTGATGGAGCTGCCATGTGGCAAACTAGATCTGACCACTGCTCAGGTAGAGAAGATACCTGGTGAGGAAAGCAAGCTAATTAACCAGCTGCATGGCCATAATACTGCTCCTGACAGGGAGAGAAGGCTGGAAACACTGCTATGTTGGGCCTTTGCCCTGGCCTTGTTGTCTTTGACTAGCTTGCATTGGTCAAGAGCCTGTAAACAGAGTCCCAGCATATGTGCCTGTATCTCAGCTCCGAGTTGAGTTACTCCTTTATCTGAAAAGCAACTCATGCTAAATGTACAAGACATCTTTAACTGATAAAAAGGAATGCAATCTTGTTAATCACTACCATAGACCTATTTGCAAATAACAGGTAGTAAAGCTGTGGGGGGGATGGTTTGTTTTGTTTTGTTTTTGATACCAGCATGAGCCAAATACTTCAAAATTATATCTTAATTCCAATTATAGTATGAAAAAAACCTCCAAGTAAACATAGTGATTTCCATAAAGAGTATGTTCCTGGACCAAGAAGTCCAAATGTGAAGTCACAGAATCGCAGACTGGTTGAGGCTGGAAGGGACCACTAGAGATCATCTAGTCCAAACCCATCTCCAGCAGGGACACCCAGAGCACGGGGCACAGGGCGGCATCCAGGCGGGTTTGGATGATCTCCAGAGAAGGAGACTCCACAGCCTCCCTGCACAGCCTGTTCCAGGGCTCTGTCATCCTCACAGGGAAGAAATTCTTCCTCACATGGAGATGGAAAATCCTGCTTTTCAATTTGTACCCGTTACCCCTTGTCCTGTCACTGGTCAGCAATGAGAAGAATTTGGCCCTATCTTCCCTACATTCTCTTCTCAGATATTTGTACATACATTGATCAGATCTCCTCTCAATCTTCTATAGCCTAATTAGGCCCAGCTCACTCAGCCTTTCCTCATATGCTCCAATGCTCCAATTCCTTAATGCTCAATGCTCCAATTCCTTAATCATCTTCCCTGCTCTCCACTGCACCCTTTGTATAAGTTCCATGTCCTTCTTATTCTGAAGAGCCTGGAATTGTACCCAGTACTCCACTTGTCCTTGTTGAACCTCATGAGGTTCCTCTCTGCCCAGACTGTTCCTCTCACCAGCCTGTCCAGGTCCCTCTGGATGGCAGCACAGCCCTCTGGAGCATCAGCCACTCCATCCAGCTTGGTAACAACTGCAAACTTGCTCAGGGTGCCCTCTGTGCCCTCGTCCAAATCACTGATGAGAAAGTTGAACAGCACCAGGCCCAGTACTGACCCCTTGGGGACACCACCGGCCACAGGCCTCCAACTAAGCTCAGCTCCATCTATTACCAACCTCTGAGCTCTGCCATACAGACAGTTTTCCACCCAAGTTACTGTCTGCTCCTCCAACCTGAATTTTCTGAGCATTCTCAGGAAAAGGTTATGAAGTGTCAAAAGCCTTGCTGAAGTCCAAATAAAGGTTACAACTTTGTTGCAAAGATTATTGAGTTATTGTTCAATAGCTAGGTAGGGCATTTCCTCTTAGTTGTGGTAGGTTTCTCTGTGTTCTCTCTTTTCTGGTCTTGAAGAATCACATACCTCTTTTCAGAAGCACCTTATTTAGCTCGGTACGTCAGTACCAGCTTCTACAAAATTGTCAAGGTGAGGTTAATTCATACCACTGCAAGGTGTATTAGTTTTAAAATCAGTTTAGCATAATAGCATGTATTGAATTGCTGCTAAAAGCCACTTACAGCGTCTAATTCTTTCCTTTCGTCTTAATTCAATAAAATGGTTTTTAAAGGGTAAAGTTACATCAAGGTGGATATGTCAAAGATTTCATTGTAAAGGGAAGAAAAACTGAAAAATGAATGCTTTACAGAACATCATGGAAGTGTCATTTAGGGAACATTAATATCTTGCAGAGGTGCCAAGATTTGCTTTGGTTTCAGTCTGCATTTATTTCAGGATATACACTATAGTCTGCATATACAGTAGTGTCCAAACTATTTTTTTTTTTAGGGGTATTGTCAAAGTGAGTTACTTTTTGATTATGGTACTTTTTGATTTCTTCTGTAACTAAATGAGATGTAACTATAATTTGAAACATCTCATGGTGGATTTTAAATCTCTGATTTTTTTTTTCCTAGCTGCTTCTTTCCTATTTTGACTCTCCCTAAATAATTCCTCATCTTGCTGCTCGCTTTCTTTTCGTCCACCCATACCCTAACCTTGATTTGAATATTTCTTTCCACCAGACAGTTAGAATTGGGTTGTTTACACAGTTGTGCAGAAAAAGGACAACTGATGTCTTATCATCTAGCTGACCAAAAGAAAGCCAATTCTCATCTGAAAGCCTGACAAAAGCCGGAATATACCTCGACTGATGGAGCACTGGGTCTACACTACTAGTGTCTGCTCCTCTACAAAGTTCACTGGTTGGTCACAGCTTCAGCTCTCTCAAAGCTTTGAAAACATAAAATAGAAAAAAAAATGCTTCCTCGAGAATAGAACAGGCTAGAGTCATCAACGTAGAGGAAGAATTAAGAGGAAGAGGGAGGAGGTTTTGCAGAAACAGCAGGATGAAAGACAGTCTAGAGAAAGTTGGCTTTGCGAGTTCATAGAAGGATAAAAAAGGTAAGGAGAAGGATAGAGAAGGATAAAAAAAAAAAAAAAAAAAAGAGTAAAAGACATTGCTGAAAGAGCATATGCTCCACTAGTCAGTAGCTGTTGTCCCATGGGTCACAGCCACATTCAGGCAGCATCCAGCCCAAGACCTCAGGGGTCTGACATACTCAAAATAGTCAGGAAAGCCATGTCATTAGGTCTCAGAAAACAATTGCTTATCCTAAATGCTTTTTAGTGTGCTATACCCATATCCTATTGTTTGCTAGGGATCATTGTGGACATCAGAATCAGAACAGTCTGTCATCTGCCCAGCATGGAGGGCAAGCAGAGGAGTCCAGGTCTACCTGCAGTGCTCAAGGACAGGATGCTGTCATCCTGAACAGGGCTGTACTGAACCGTTGCATTTGTGCATCTACTTTCCCATGACTTCAGCCAGAAGCGAGTACTGGTTCTGACCACAGCTGAAAGTGCTGGTGGGTCTAAAACATAAGGAAGCTTCAGGTCAGGCATGTCACTAGAAAATGAAGACTTACTGGGGCAAAGCTGACATAAGGCTGTTTGCTTTTGTTTGCAAACCCTGTTTTGTGGGAAGTTATATCTCCACCAGCACCCAGGCTTGACAGCCAAACCTGACAGCTGTTAACATATCAGAAGAAAAATCAAGTTGTTGAGTTTTAATCTCATGTAGATATTGACAAATGCAAGGTAAACCTCAGTGTCAAATGCTTTACAGTGGAAATAAAGCAGTTAGCCCACATGCAGTTTGTCTTCTTTAGTAATCTGTCACAAGCTTTGGGTGTTGGGATATGATTTTGCAGCTGGACGAGTATCAGCTTTAGGAGATAATGAAAAAAATGCCATTAGGGTCATATTCCTTCCTTCCACATGACTTCTCTTAAATGTTGAATATATGTTTGCCTGACTAGAGGAAGCTAGAGGAAGGGTAATCAGTTATTGAAGATACAAGTTGGCCTGAGTCCATTTGCTCCACATTTCTGACCCTGAAGATGAAGTTATAACATGTATATTAGAGGTTGATTTGTGTTTTGTTATCAAAGGATCTTCTCTTTCAGCAATGTCTTTAAGGAGGCCAGCTGGCATCAGAAGTGCAGATTTTTTTTAAAATAGTTATAAAGTGAAATAATTTAAACACGTTTACCTTTTATAAGAGTTTCATCAAAGAAAGTGAAGTATTACACAGCAGCTGTACCTCAAAAACTGAGTAAACATTTAAACAATGAATTGTAAATTACATGGCTGTGGGGAAAAAAAAATCTTTTACATGGGCAACGATTTTTTTTTTTAATCTTACGTTAATTCCCTCATTTAATTGTGAGGCTTCTTGATCTATAATTTATCTGTATGGGCTAGGCTAAATTATGTTTTACCCCTAGGCTTTAGAGCTCCCCAAAATTTTGGTGAAAAGCAATGAAATATTGACACTAAGAGTTTATACTTGCGTTATCATGGTCTGACCTCTTCAGCCCTATGCAGCCAAGAATTCAGCCTTGCTGAAAATACTCCCCTAGCCCTCCCACAGCATACCTGGGAAATCAAAGGAACTGAGAGCTAGTAATAGAAACACTGGGCAATTTGATGTGTAGTTAGTGCCTCCCATAACTCCATTTCTTTGATATATTATTACTAAGCAGGTGTTTCTAGAGGAGTTAGAGCCTACAGTGAAATACTTTCCTTTTTTTTTTTCTATTTTTATTTCCTTTAATTTTTGTTGCTTTTATGTTCAGTGCTGAGGAATGCCAGAAAATGTATTCTCAGGCAAAAAAACATTGCTGAAAGGAGAAAATGCCTCCTAGGAAAAGACATCTCTTATAATAATGTGCACAGATCTATGTGATGTATTGCAGAGAGTACTTGGCATGCCTCGTTTTGTGGGCTTCAGCAATACAGCTTTGCATGTCTCCTCCTTAGGCAGGCATTTCCACAGGCAGTTTCTCTAGCCACCTGGTTTTTGCACTTGCTTTGCAGAAAACTGTTTTCATCTGGGGAGCATTTTACACCCACTCTGAAAAATTAAAGGTTGCTTCACAAGGTGAAAAACACAGTGGAATCAGACCCTTAGGACTTAAAGTTTCCAAAAATCACTTGAGGTTACTTCGTACTTCTAGAACACGTTAGAAACCGATTCATCTATGCATATCATAGAGAGATGGATAAGCTATTAGCTTAAATTATTATCAAAGGATAGAAGGATTTGCACAGTATCTGCAGAAATGAAAGAATGAAAATTTATTTTCATTCCTTCTGATAGTCTTCTTTTCTAATGAATATCATGATGCGAATCTGGGCTAATTTAGAGCTAGCGCGTGGATTCAGCCTTTTTTTTCCCCATCTAGATTGTATCCAAGGACTGGAACCTTTTCTCGTTTTTCCACTTATACTGCAGAGCAGTCAAAAAAACATTTCAAACAGGCCAGTTAGTCAGCCTGAGTGAATTCACTGACACTCAGTGAATGCCCTGTTCACAATAGCTCCACCAGACTTAGGCACTGAGAATTAAATTTTCTGAAAATAGTACAGGTTATTCTCTGAGATAATCAGTGTACCTGTAATAAAACCTATAGTGTTATGAAGAACCTGTATCCTAATGTTATACCGACACATGCTAGCAACTTAGCAGGTATTGCTTGTACAGGATACAGGAGGACATACTAATATTTGAGACATAGGGGATGCTGGTTAGAAATAACACACCCATATTATAAAGGTGGAAAAAAAAAAAAAAAAAAAAAAAAAAAACTTGCTGCAGGACTGAGCAAATCCTTCCAGACTGAGGTTCACTGGATTTGTATTTCATTTGTAAGAGCTCATGCAGCTCAGAAAGGTCTGAGTTTGAACTAGCTCAGCTTTATCTCATCTAAATCTTGTTACAAACCTGAAATAAGATTCAGGATTAAGGAAGTTTGCTTCATTGCTGAGACCTGAATGAAGATTAGCACTCTGCCTTGAAGATTAAAATATTCGGAAACAAGATGACTGTGGTTTTGCATAGATAAGAAACTGTCCTGAAGAAAATCAACAGAGACATTCTTATTGCTTTATGGTATTAACTTTTGGAACTAAATGTGTAGCCATGTTATTTCCTTTCTCTGTGACTGCCTGTCTGCATTTTAGCACTGATGCAGTGTACCTGAACATAGCCTTCTAAAAAGAAGGTAAGAAGAGAAAGACGCTGTAAAAGAATGGAAACAGAAAAAAAAAAAGATGTATAGCTACCTTGGGATTATGTCTTTATTCTGATTTACCACATATTCTTTCATGTAATCTTGATTTATAATATGTATTCTCATATTCTCTTCTATGAAATTAAGGTTTGTATATTTTAACAAACAAACAGAAAAATACAGCCCTTTATATAAAGTAGTACTATCAGGCTTTAAAATACAGTGAAATCAGGTTGCATTTCATGTACTCTAGCCCTAACCAGCTGTAAACTAGATGTGTAAGGTAAGCTTGCGGTACTGCAGACTTCTGCAGTAGTTAGTTATCATAAACAAGGAGTAAACATTGCTCTCTGGTCATGTATTTTAGGATGAAATAAATTGTCCTTTAGAGATGTCTGTATCTCTTGGTACTAAAGACTAGGCATTCAATTTGGACTAGATATCTAAGGTGGTTTGGGTTAAATCATCTAAACTCTG
This sequence comes from Rhynchotus rufescens, assembly GCA_032273925.1. NCBI lineage: Eukaryota > Metazoa > Chordata > Aves > Tinamiformes > Tinamidae > Rhynchotus > Rhynchotus rufescens. Next base: position 8,842 of record JAVCKT010041419.1, read on the forward strand.
CATTAAGTATACACAAATTGTAGTGAGGCTCAGGAATTTAAAAATTGTTTCCTACCTTGTTTTGTTATTCTGTACTACGTGCTTTGAATCCCATACTTTTATCTCTAAGAAATGGTTGTTTTCATTTGGTCTGTGTGAAGCTATGTGGAGAATTTGTTCTGTATTTATGTTCTGCATAAGAGGTAAACCTTTTTTTTTTTTAAAAAAAAAAGTAGCATTTCTGTACTATGGTGTTGTAACACTGATATTATTTCTATAAAATTTCTATATTATATTATTCTATATTATAATATTATATATTTCTATATTATTTCTAAGAAATGTAAATATTAGCTGCATTGCTTGGAGAAAGCCGAAGTGGACAACAGAAAGGACTTGCTGTTTAGTCTGTGTTTAGTCTGTTGATGAGATTTTTAGTAGTACTTCTTTAGTTGTACTTCCCTGAACTATGGTACCATACCAGTAACTAGGTGGCAAAATGGTAATAATATCAACATAGCTTTAATGACTCAAGACTGGCTTGTCTTTCCAGGTGAATGGTAACACCTGTAACTCCTCTTTTCAGGAGACAAGTGGGTTAGAAATTAATAGATGTGGTGTGATGTCGCATTGACATAGCATGAGACAGGGAGCAGCACTCTGCTTCCAGTCCTCCAGAAACATATCACAAGTCTTGAAGCAACAGGACAGGGAACAGCACAATACATCAGATTCTCCGATCAGAACTCAAAATTCTTGTGCTTTCAAACTGTATCATTGCTCAGATCAGTGAAGATTTAAAGTAGCCCAACCCATCACTTGGTGTGAGAGCACCATCTTCAGCTGGGTAAAGAGCCATATCTTTTATTAGCAGTTTGTATTTTGGCATAAGGAGAAATAAGATCAAGTTCAAAGCGTATGTGCTACCTACTAATCTTATGGATGTAGCAGGAATTACTGAATGACCCATGTCCAGATCAATGCCTTGCAGAGCTGTGAGATGCCTCTGCAACAAACCCTTCTCCACCCTCCTAAAATGATTAGTGGCTACTGCCTCTGTCATTCAGTTTAGTAAATAAATATTTTTTAGCTTCTTATCTGATAAAACTTTACCTTCAAATGAAGTCCAGATAGAGAAATTTGTGCTAATATACACACATGCAAAAAGAGTGTTTCTAGGCAGTTATTTCAAATGCATGTAAATACTTCTCTGCAGCAGAGCCCACAGCTTTTGTCATGTAGATATTTTTCAGAGCTTAGTTAGCTAAGTTTAAATTCTTTCTTCATATATTCTGTCTTTATATGTTTTGTATAGACTGCTAAGGTATAAAGTCATGGCTTTTTTTCTCATTTTGCCTGTGTTTGCTATGTGAAAAAAAGTAAATTACTGTCTCGAGAGGCCAGGGGTGACCAAAAAAAAAAAAAAAAAGGAAGCAGTTAGAAAATTGCCGCTGCATTATATACACATCAAATGTGTGGAAATTTGGTAAGGAGGTTTGCATGCATGTCAGCTTGACAGCTGCAGTGTGTGGCCCAGCAGATGTAGGTTATGCATAATATTTACTAAACCAGAAGGTGGCATCAAAGACTGTCTCACATTAACAATAGAAAGGTCTGAAATGGCTCAGCACAGGAGCACACAGTAGAAAAAAAATCAATTTAAACTACAATATGATAAAACCATATGAGCATAGGCCATAACTCTCCTCTATTTCTGACTCTAAGGACTCTGACTTAGGCAGACTATGCTTCCGAAAAACACTCTGGAGATAGTATCTCAAATATTAAGATTTACTGAACCTGGATGAATTAATTTTTTGTGAATCATTACAAGTAAGTCATTTTTTGGTATTATTAATTGTAAAATCATTTCCTAGTATTGGTAAAAGTATTTATTATTTAAAAGAGGTCAATTAATCCTATGAGTAAAGGTAACAGTGTACACTTTACCTAGGCACATTATCTGTTGGCCATTTAAACTGGGTTTTATCAGTCTTCAGCTGCATTATCTTCCCTGGGGTCTGGAAAGAGCAGAAGGGCAAAACATGCTATTGGATGTGTGTTGCAAATACTCTTTTATACTTTTGCAACAGAAATATTGAGAAAGTCAATAATGTCTTTCTAAATTTTTATGTACTTTCCAATAAAATTAATTTGATGTTTAAGGTTTAAAGAAACTTTTTTTTTCAAAAAAAAATCTAAGGGTAGTGTTTTGCACAGTAAACCAAATTATGTTATTTTTTAATAAAATTTTCGTTTTAAATATCTGCTTCCTTCAACATCTAAGTAGTGTGATAATTTGTTTTTTTGGTTGTACTTAAAATGTTTGTATCATCTAACTACTAACAGAACTTTTTTTACTGGAAACTTTACAGCAGTGCTGGCAAAAAAATATGGACTCCAGGTAATATCATTGCGTTCAATAATTCTTTGGCCCAAGTATTTAAATATCCAACTTTCTCACCCTGACAGACCAGATGATTTGCTACTACACAATAAAAATATTTAAATGTGTTTGGAAGAAATAGTTAAGCTAGGTTTTAAGTTTTCCTCCAAGTGTCCTTTGAAGTATAGTAACCTATTAATTTTCTATATTGCGACTATTACTTTTGGGACACCTTACAGAATTGTTCTCTTCTGGTAGCTTCCTTGGCCGGTCCTCCCCCATCCTCACAACAATTTCTCTGACTAATCCCTTTTTCCGTACATTAAAGCTCATCAAGAGGTCATTTCCCACTAACAGGCATAAATAATCCTAAATTTTGCTTTGTGGACAGCACTTCCCTATATTCTTCAGTCATGTGTTCTGGTGCTCTTACATCACTGAACTCAAATATAATATCAATTAATTTTAATCTGTATTTGAGGTAATACCTTAACTAGTTTCTTATTTCTTCTCCACTACTTCCTCTTTTGACTACTGCCAAAATCAAAGCTACAAGGTTTGCCTCTTCCTCCTTCAAACAAATTCATATGATGCATAACATGATCCACCCATGATAATCCTGAAATATTATCCAGCAATTATTTATTCTCTGAAATCTAAATCTTAAATTCTGATTTATTAAAGAAAGATCTATCTCATATCTCCATGTTTCTTTGTTTATGTCTGTGTCATCTTCTGGAGGGCTTACTGTCTTGAATTTTGAGCTTGTGTTAACATGATTTCATAAACTTAAAATGGAAAACTTATTACTGTGTAAGATATACAATGCGTATTTTAAGGTGCCTAATTCCTTTTCTTTTTTTTTTTCTGCTTAGGACAAAGCATGAAGTAGTGTTACAGGATTTTACAACCTGAAGAATTTACGAATTAAATAAAATTTCCAGAGTATTCTTTTAACTCTGTTTTTGTGGTTTGTATCACTGGCCTGGGAACACTAAGAAAAATAAAAAACTCTTACCAAAACTTACTGACAACAATACTAAAACACACAAGAATATAGCCTATATCTTCCTTTTTTTTTAAGTTAATCCTTTTAATTTGTCTTTTATACTCATTTAGTAATATACTCATGCTTCTACATTCTTTACTTTTGCAGATTCAAATATTGTAGGTTATTAAACACCTTCTACTTTTAGTCATTTCTTAGTCAAACTACCTAGGTTTATTTCAGTATTTCACAATAAACCATCTCTTATGATGAAGAGATGTCTCTTCATCATTTTTTTTTGCCCCTCCAAAATACCTCGAGCTGCTGAGGATCTTTCTAGTCAAGCAATGTTCAGGAACACAGCCTCATAATTCTATGATTTTCTGGTATTAACTGCATAGTTACTTAGGGCAGTGTATTTTGTCTGCTCTGTTTCACATGAAACTGTGGAAAGAGATGAAATGCAAGGATTAGAGGGCTGCAGACTGTCAGGGGGAAAGCAAAGAGACCCATCTGCATTCCTTTCCTGGCAGGCACACAGAAAGAGCTCGTTGAGACAAGTACGTGTTTACCGTGCATTAGGCACCACGCTAGCATGTCAATTATTAAGTATATCATCAGATAATAATATATGGTAAAGCATGCTTTTTGCAATTATTTCAGAGCAAGCATGAAATGATGAGGTAGTGAAATGTAATATTGGCTATGAAGTCATTATTTGGAGACGTTTCAAGAAATATTGAAGGAGCTTTATTGTCAATTTTAGTTTTAAAAGTCTGAGTTTTGTAATATGGTCTAAAAAAACATTTGATTCAGCTCTGGTAAAACAGCTCTCTTTTCAATTGCCAGTTTTCCCCTACTGTAGTGCAGTATTCTGAAATCATTTGACAGCAAAAAGGCAACTCACTGACCTGTCTGAATTTTCCTTAGATTTCACAAATATCTAAGGATTATTGTCATTAAAGAACCAACATTCTCCTAACTAACATCATTACAGTAATGTCTGAAAGAATATTTCTTCCTTGCACAGATAAGATTGTCCAAGATCCAATAGCAGTGTGAGGCCATCAAAGGTAAATAATGACTTACTCATCACATCAAGGGAAAAAAGCAAAAGATATTCTAAAGTTCTTTTTTTCTGTTAATACCACAATGGATTTTAATAATGCTGTCAAGTGTATATGTGTGTATGTGGGGAAGAGAGAGTGCTCCAAAGGAACCTGTATCATATTAGTTTCTCTGAACTTCACAAATTCAAATTAGCCATCTAGTCTAAACTACTTTTTAAGTCAATCTCAACAGTTAATAGGGACTGGTAGATCTACAGAACACTTTATCCTATCTGAAGATAAACATCCAAGGTTAGCAGGAAAACTCTTCAGAGATACTCTGTCTCTCTTGACATTTAATGGATAGTTTAGACTAAGAACTTGACCTCTAAGCATAAAAAGTTAGGTGATTTGAATACTATCTGTATATATTTGAAGGCTTTGTTTCTAACACAAAAAAAGCAAAGCCAAAGATAGTCAGGGACATCAAAATTGCTGACGTTCTAGGAAATGATCTCCGTACTCACAAATTTCTTCAGAAAAAAAAATAAATCACCTTCTTTAAGGTTGACTAATCAACATAGATTAACTTTATTGGTAATACTGAAACAAGCAGGAGCTCGAGTTATGTGCTGGAAATAGACCAGGAACTAGCAGTGCATGAAAATAAAGAAGAATTGGTCAACCTCTTATTATTTTTTCAGAGATTATTGTGTCTGCATAGTCATAGACAGTTTCAGTTGGAAAGGAAGAAATTAAGTACTGAACAGATTTTTTTGTGTCAGGAGCTTTTTCCCACTTTCTCTCTTTGGATATTGTAGATGTATTTTTTCTTAAAAAAAAAGATTCTCTACAAGGAAAAAGCATAGAGAAAGGTGACAACCAATAAATGAACCAGAAGGTGTGTTTCAACATATATTTTCTTATTTCTTGTCTCCACCTTAAATACACTCCTTTTGCAGAACTTCTTCGTGAGAGATTTATCTTAAAACATATCCCAAATAGGTCAATTACGTGATTGAAACCATTGATATTTTTGCTTGTGACTTGTTTGCAATTCTATGGAATGTAAGTATTTTACTGAATAAGCCTAATTGTTGTGTTTAGGTGCCAACTCTCTGTAATGCAGTGCAAAGGCTTTCAATGGCAAACTGTAGCTGAGCTGTCAGAAGATAATAAAAACATTTTTGTGTATTGAAAATTGGGGAGGAAAAGGCTTTCTTTTCTCACTTGGCATGTTCTGAAATGCATTTGTAGAAGTCATTCAAGTCTGAGCATTCATGCATGCACACTGAGCTCAAGATCCACAATTAATTCCCATTCCCACCTCCCCCACAACCAGGGCTATCTGTTGTGTTTGTGCAGCTCAGTATTAGTTCATAGCCTCTATATTGCTTAGTACCCCAAGCTACATCTGCAGCTTCTTGCCAGATTACTCAGCTTACTCAACAAGAGTTCTATGTGATAAATTGGATATAGAGAAGAGGAGCGGGCTTTGGCGCTGTGCTGGAGCCTCCAGCTCTGAGACATTGCTTTGCTCCATGTTCAGAGCACCCCATCAGTGATAGACACCCACTTTTCAAAAATGGCACCTAGATGATGATTTCAAATACAGAAAGAAGCTGATTGAAAGGCCTCAATGAGATATGTGCTTCACTGGCCGATTTTTGCTTTATACGATCCATAAATAACTTGCTTTATATTTATGTGTCTATTAACACCTTTAGTCACCAAAATAAATGTGACAGAAGTGTCCTGTGTTTTCTAAGCAATGGCAGTGCTGCCTTACAAGTCAGAAAGAAGAACCTCAACATCTTTCACACACACTGACTACTGAATATTATGTTGGAGCCCATAAGCATTTTGTAACAAACTAGTAGAGTCCATACAATGTTGAATTTTGGCACTGAAAAAAAAAAGAATAAAAAAATATTGGAAACATTTTAAATTAGTACAGAGGCATAAAGTCCGTATTTATTCCAAGCACCAGGAACATTAAGGAGTTTCTACTGACTTGAACTTACATTCTTTTCTATAAAAACAGCTTTGATTTCTATGCTGGTAAAGTGTACCTTCAGAAACTATGCCCAAAGACAGAGCTGATCCTAATGTAGCCTCACTCATTTTCAGCTTTGCTGAATTTGACCTCCAAACCATCCACATAAATATCAGTAAAATGCCCCACAAACAAACCTCTGGCTTTACGGGGAACTGCAAATTGCATGCTCATGGCAGACCACACAATTTGTCTTTGTTGCCATACAAAAGAGAAATTTATTGACAAAATGATCATGTTTCAGTACAGACAAAAGAAATCCACTTCATATTTTATGTCCTTCTTGTTGTTCTGTGGCCAAAGGTCTTGGGAACAGTAATTCTTTATCCAGAAACATAAAGCTGATATAAGATATTTGTCCTTCAGACAGACATCCTCCTTCGACCCGTTCTAAACAACTTATCTGAGCTGCTAAGATGCCAAACACTGGGTTTGCCATAGGTCACACTCCTAAATGAGGAATCTCATTGAAAGTTCTTTGAAGTTAACAGGATTTATTTTCTACTGGATACTGGCTCAGGCCAATATTATGGAAGACACTGAGTCTCCATCAGCAAAACTTATTTCAGGATAGGCAAACCTGAGAGGCCTTGTTGTTTCTCATTCTCAGAATCAAGGACATTATCCTGCTGCTGGACAAGTAGCTCCCATTCCCAAACTTGTAGGGACATTATAACATTTCTGAATTCCCCTTGGGTGGATCAGAATAACTTTGCTCAAGTCTGTGAATCTGTATGAGTTATCTAATGTTATCTTGCCCATCTTCAAGTTAAACCCGTAGTGGTGGAAATCAGCTTGCAGAATAGGATGAATGAGTGTCTGTGAACAGGACAAATAGTGCCTGTTATGTGTCTAAGCTTCCCATACAGGTGTAGGAGACCTATCTGCTGTAATCACTAAAGCCTACAGAGGAATTCGGCTGTGTAGTCACTACGTTAGTGTGAATTTACTTGTTCCTTGGCTTCGATGACTTTGTTGACTAGATTGCCCTTAACTGTAATGAGAGCTTAGCCTCCAAGGACTCCATATGGGTTATAATATGCTGACAACAAAAGTAAGCATTTTGGCTTGTGAGCTACTTCCACTCCTAGCCTAAGATAGTCACCTTGGCCTTTTCTCCAGTAATCAGAGAAACTCCCCTTGATGTTAACTCAATCTGTCTTAAGATGATAGGGATGAATTGGTTCTACTGATTATAAAGGAAACTTAAGCACGGCTTAGCTGAGACAGCTGATCTTTTAAGAACTGGTGATTAGGACAGATGAATCCTAACCCCACATATTTGTGAAAGTTTTGGAAATTGGAGTCAGGAGAGCAAGCAGAACTAAGAAAAGTATGTCCTAATGACAACATCCTGGTCATCCAGTGGCCATTCCGCTTTATCAGAGGGGATTCCACAACAACCTGTGAGCATGTCCATTCACCCCAAGCCAAGTTTACCACAGCTCTGTCCCCTAACTTCAAGGAAACTGACAGCTAGTGTGAATAGCTCTGGCATGGGTCAAACAGCCACTATATTGCCCCATCCCAGAGCCTAGTATGACACTTCTAAGATTTTGTCTCTCTCAGAGACCTCAGGCTCCTGCACTTCCCACCCGTTAGGATGCCTTTTATCTTCTACTGGGTTGGATGTGGTGACAGCAGTGATTAGTGGTGTGTGGTCAGCCAAATGCAGCACATAAGCATTGAGATCACTCAAGGAAAGGTGCCAGCTCTTGGCATCCAGAAAGTGCCATTCAGGTGCACGTATTTTTCCTACTGATTTATCAGTCTGTCTTCTCTATCTCAGGCTCTAAAGTGTTTTTATGCACTCTATATCATGTAAAAAAAAAAGTCTTTCAGTATATTGTAATGGGAAAGCTTTTCTTCTCTTCTGATGCATCCTATAAAATCCTAAGGGTCTGATTGACAACAGTGCTATACTGTGCTATTTCTGGCACTTTTCACCAGAACTGTACTATTACATGTGATCAACAAGAAATAAAGGCAATAAATAACTTCTGGCTTATACTTGACTTCATCAGTGGATAATGTATCAAAGATTTTCTGGGAATATATAAATAATATTATAGTATTACTGATAGCAAAGAGCTGTTTGTGATTTTAAGCACTGCCAGAAATATAAGAATATCTTACAAGTAAATGTTAGTCTTGTGCTTGCTCTGAGACGTTTCTGAATATTGCTTAAAAATGAAAACTCTGAGAACAGTGAAAATTCAGTCCTGATATTTAGCTGCTAAATATCCTTGCAAAGCTGACGCTATTTAAAACAGCAGTGCTTAAACTTGTTCCATCAGAGTGGTGAAATCACTGGTACAAAAGCGAACAAA
>JAVCKT010041426.1:0-17629 GCA_032273925.1 Rhynchotus rufescens
AAAAAAAAAAAAAAAAAAGGAAAGAAAGGCATCAGTTTCGGTGGCAAATACATTATGATTATTACATCCTTAATAATTTTGTTGAACTGAAGCCCAAAACTTATTCCAGCAGAAACTGTAGTATCTCTTTTCAATTCAATTCTACTTTTCAATTCCTGTTTTCAGGATATTAAGCAATTATTTTGATTGCTGCCTTAACAGTACGACACTATTCTGCATTACAAACAGGAACTGAATGTTAATAACTATATTTACGTACATTTATTAATGATAAGACATGAGCATTCCTTAAACTTGATGAGCAATAGTGCAATTCCCATATAGTAAGGTAGGTTCCCATGTGGACTGTGGAAAATGGAACAGCTTAAGATAAATGACAGTGGCTGCAAATGAGTTCTTCTAGGGATTCTCATCATTCATGGCAGGAAATAGATAGGAGATAGGAAAGACAGATATTGTAGATTCTGCCCATTATAACCAGCCATGCTTTACTTCCCAACAAGCGTTACCTTCCTGACAGTGTGAAGATTGATTCTTACTGTATGAGTCATATTCTTCTAGTTGTATTTGGATTTGAATAAAGGCTTTATTTTCTCTACTACATTTCAATAATCTTAATAATTTTCTTTTCTCTCCCACCTTCTTTGTGTTCATGGCATATTTCGGAGATCTCTTGTCTAAACACTCCCTTATGTAGTAATGGAACTGAGAATCATTAGTAGTCGTTATTGAACTGTCTTGTCTCCAAAGCAGAAAGAGCAGCTCACACTACGAGAGCAGCGTGCCAAGAAGACCGCACTGCCCCGAAAGAGCATTGATTAGCTCACGAGCAAAAGCCAAAACAAACATGCTATCAGGATTCAAAAAGTGATAAAGTCTTGACCAAAATCATGTGCAAGTACAAAAGACTAAACACAAGTAATACGGGTATTTCAGTTGAAGCACCTTTTTGTGTTTTTTTTAAAGTACTTCCATTAAGTTTCTGTTGAGGATGCTTCCTGGAGGAGACAACAATTGAGGAAATAAGGGAATAATGAAAGATGATGTTCCTGTAACAACAGACCAGATTTTTTGACTTGTATTTTTCAAGGCAACATAGAGGCAATAATGTCCACATTTTCCATCTCCATAAAAGCTTTAATCTACATAACTCCGCATATTCCTGCACACACACAGAAAAAGATAACACGAAAAGTATTGAACAAGTACACACTTCCACATCTACCCTACATTTTAGGTAGGTATGAAGTAGACTGTTGTGTGTTTTGGATGAGCACATAATAAAGAGGTAACTTGGGACCCTGCTTCTTTTTTTTTTAATGGGCAAAATTCTAGAGTTTCAAAACAATTTGGAATGTATGTTTGGGAAATGGCCATATAAGACATAACGAACAAATACACAGGAAACTGAGTGACATTTGACTGAATTAAGTGGTGGAAATACATTAACCACCAGCTAGTATTTCACTTCAATGAAGTGAAGTAGCAGAGACAGGCAAAGCAACTGCAAAGGACAACTACACATGCATGCATGTAAAAGTGCTTGTCAAAAATGAGGAAAGGTGAACCGCTATTGATATTGAACAGGCCTAAAATAGTTACTTCACCTCTGAGAATTATGTGAGGTCTCCTGGTCTCCTTCTGCGATCAATTCGGCACAGGAATTATTCTTTCCTTCTGTGTCTGTACAACAAAAGGTACAATAGGCTCCTTGCTATGACTTATTTTCTAAATGCTACAGTGGCACATACGACACAAGCAAAGTTACATGGAAATACTAGCAAATGGTGATCTTGGTTGATAACACATCTGCAAGACCAGAATCTCTTTTTTTGTGAGATTTTTGCAATGAGCTTAAATGACCCAAATTTGACAGGCTATGCAAACTCCACCCCTACACAGTGCAAATCAGTTTGAGCAGCTCTCAGCATTAACATAAGAGTTTTAGAGCATATTTTATAATATCTGCTTAAAAATTGTCTGCCTCACAAGCACACAGTTTCCTTTCCTGACTATTAGGGAAATCAGAGACATAAACTTAAATTAAACCGTTTGGATACTCTACCTCCTCTCACCCAAATTACTCATCCTTCCAAAATGGCTACTCAGCTTTTGCTACAGCAACTATGGCAACAAATATTTACTGATAAACACATCTAAATATTTTAAACCAAGCGAAAACATTTTCATGGCATGGTTTGCTACTGATAATAAAGAAGAGTGAGAAACTAAATGGATTTTTTTTTTTTTTTGGTAACAGTATAATCACCACATTACAGGGATGTTATTTCATCAGATAAAGCACACAATAAAAGACTGTTAAAATGATACATTTTGTTCATTGTTTTATCACATTTCAGCCTTTCACAACTTTTTTTCACAGTGTGGTACAGATCACTCTATACTCGTCAGAAAATTACTCTGCTACCATTATTCAAATTTACTTCAAAGACTGCACAAACACATTTACTTATTTATTATTATCATTATTTAAGTTCAAAATATTGCATGGAGTTATTTTGAAATCTCATGTACTTTTTAGATACTTTTCACATTTAAAGCAGTTGCAGCCACATATTAGGTCCAGAGTTGCCCATAGGGTATATCCTCACACTGCAAAAAGCTCTGCAGTCTGACCAAAAACACGGCCCCGCTGCTGGGAGGGATGTGGGAAACCCACCCTCTTCCGGGATGTTGCCTTCCAAGCACTAAGCAACCAAAACAATCCTTTCTTTTTCAAAATGTAGCAGCAAGTATATCATTATCAACTGTATGGTCTGTTCCTTTAATAAAGCATTAATGCTATCGCTCATCCTATTTAAATATCCACATAGTACTGAAAAAAAATTGTACAATGTAGCAGCAGAAAATGGAATCTATAGTGAAAAGAAATACTGCAGTAACTCAAAAGCTCTAAAGCTCTATTTGAGGATAGCCTAGGAAAAATTACATTTTGTTTTCCAGCTACCATACCAGAGAATAGCTATCAAAAGAAAGCCTAAATGCTAAAGTACAGTATTTTGTATTATGTCTTTAAAGTCTGCTAAAACTTTAATGAGCTGGAATCGAGAACATGTGACCCTAAATTGAGAGGCTGTTAAATAAAACATGTAGGAACATGCTCAAAGCTTTCATTTGGAATTCTATTCTATATTTGGAGCTTAAATGTCTGAAGAATTACCTCAGGTAACCAATGAAAAAGGTCTGCAGATAAAATTCAGTAGTTCAGGAGGCAAAACACAGATAAATCACATTTTGAAATCCACCATTGCTTTCCAAAAGGAAGTAAGAAAGTAACCAAGCAGTTAAAAAGCAAAGTTAAAAAGCCAATGGTTTACCTAATTCAAAATATTTCTCTCTTTAAATTTAATAGCATTTAAATCTTAAACTGATGTCCAGAATGAGCAGCCATTTGAAAGAAACACATATTAATGTGTGTAATGTGTGTGGGGGGGAAGAAATAAAGACAAAAAACCCTCTTCTCTTAAGCCTGTCACACTTGGTTCTTTTATTTATAAGTAATTTCACAAAAATACTAGCTCCTGATGCACCTTTTACTACTTTGCAACTGTGTGCAACTGTGCAACAATCACAACCGCAGCCATCCCTAGCCAACACTGGGGAATATTGTTTCAAGAGGCTGCTCTTCCAGTATTAGACTATTAATTAATTAGCTGATCCTGTCATATGACCCAAAACATGTGGGAGATATCAAATCCTGACAGTCTGATAGCAGAGGTAATCGAAGACACACTTTCCTAATACAATCTGCATCCTCCATGAAGAACAAGCCAACACAGCATTGAACAGCCTTTTGTCACGAGCTTAACAGCTTCAGACACTTCTTGTTAATTTTCCCATCTGGCAGGGACTTAGTTTTTAGAAAATAGGATGCTACAAGATACATAAAAGGTCAGTAACAAAATTGTTACAGTAACTTTGAAAGCTGTTTTAGGAGGTGCTATGCACTTAAGAAAGATAACATCAATAGAAAATCACCAGGTGAAAGTGCTTGTTACTTTCTTTTTGCTAGAGTTAGACTTAGAGCAGCAAAATACATTGTCTGTGTGCTCGCATTACTCTCTGTCAAGCATAGATGTTATCTATGTAGCGAGTAAAGAAATTTGAGAATGATGCCTTTTAAAATAATACATCTCAGGTTCTCCTGTAAATAAAGAGACCCAACACTAAAGATGATGATCAAGTCAAGGAAGAAAAATGAGTCTAAATACTCTGAACTGCACTTTATCAATAAAATGATATATTTTGTTTTTCTAGAGCATACTTTTTTTCTACTTAGTCTCTAATTTGTTAACTATATGTTCTTTTTCTTTTTTCTTTTTTTTTTTTTTTTACAACTATGAAAAAAGTATACCACTGAAGTTACTCAGATTTAAGGCAAAACACAGAACCCACTAGTACTGAAAAACGACATATGAAATAAAAAATCCTTTAAATTGCAGTACTTTCATCAGAACAGTTCCCTTTTAACATTAAGTTCTCAATCAGATTGATGAGAGAGTAGGGAGAATTTCTTTTTCTGTAATGCAAATAATTAAGGATGACAATCCACTTTTTTGAATAAATAGTTAAGATATACATTTAAATCCAATTTCTACATAATGCATGTCACACTTCTCCATGTCTACTGAAATTACATCACATGACTGAGAATGTAATCTAATGAGTACTATGGATAAGACCATTTATTTTTTTAATGAAACCAAATGAAAACAAAGTAGATCTTACCACACCAAAAACTCCAATAGCTTAAAGATATCCTTATCAATTACAAATATACTAAAATCAATTCTAAAATATAGCTGGCAAATTCAAGTAATATTGAAGTATCATCAAAGTGTCAAATATATTTAAGGACAGAATTACTTCTAGAATTACTTTCAGATGTATCATCATTTTGGTAATTCTGGCCAATAAGCAGTTCTTAGGATTTTTATTTAAGACATAATATGGAACAAGACCAGCTAGCTTTAAAGACAATAAGGCAAATCCAGAAGCAAGTTCAGACTGATGATCAATTACTTCCAAATGCTGACTTAGATATGAAAGAACTAATCAAAAGAGAAATGCTAGGAGATATTAGAAGCGGCACTATCCTGTACCACTGCTCTGGTTGAGAGGAACAGAAAGAGCCATCTGTAAGACACTTTTATAACACCTTCTAGAAACTGCAGAAGTAAAGCAACTCCCTTATCCCTAATTTCTTTTCAAAGATAACATGCACACCAGTCATTTCAAAAGTGAATGAATCACATTACTATTAATAGAATAATGATATGTTATTTATTATTAAGAATAATTAAAATTACTTCCTTGTCTGAACTTATCACTTTAGAATTTATTTGCATTCAGTCAACAGAGATTTAAAAAGTTGCAGCTGAGAACTCTAGGTACAGGTAGAGATGTCAAAAACATGGTCAAAATCGCACATCTCAGTTGAACAGTCAAGCTAAAATAGGCTACAGAATGTTAGAAGAGATGCAAGACGCAAGTTATTTGAATTTTAAGAAAGGTAGAGTGGAATAATATAAATAATTTTTAAGTAAGCAATAATTTATTTTGTAAACTAAACAATAGATACAATAAACGCGACATAAGACTTAGAGTCAGAGACAAAAGAGCAGACCTCAGAAATAGAAGAACCTTAACCCTAGGTATCTAATGTTAAAGTTCAGCTATTCTGTAAATCGGGGAGGGTGGTATTTGTTTGCTTTAAATAAGCATAATCCAGTTCCCAATGCATGTAAATCCTTTATATTCCTTAAATATAAACCTGCTGCTCTGCATCTCACTTGAATGATGGAAGAGAAACTGTGTCGGAAAGTATTTCCTGGGCTGAAACATTGTGATCAGCATTGCATTACTGCAATCGGAGATGCGGTTTTATCTCCGCTGATTTTCGGCTTCCTGAGGCCAGGAGCAGCACAGCAGCAGCGTCAAGGTTAGGGGACCTCCGAGAGTCGCCTAGCAACCAGCGGCCTTGCCCAGCAAGGGCAGCTGCACTCGCCTCGCGGCGCACCGCCGTGCCCGAAATGGAGCGCTCTCGACGCCACAGCTCTCTCCTGATAAGGGCTGCAGAAGGAACTCTTCCCACTGACAGTGCACTTTTTGTCCTACATTGTCTTTTCTGACAGGCACCAGATTCAGCCAGGGACATTAATTTGCTTTTGAATCAACTGCAGATCTACTGCTAACCAGGCTGGTACCAGTGCCGCGTCCAACGCTGTGGGCAGGACTATTGCTCTGGCCACACCAGAAAAGCACAAAGACAGCAGCCTAAATGACTTTATAATAAAAACGTAAGTCTATAAAATCTGATGGGAACCTGTTCAGTATTCAGCAGCTACCTTACCTACTACTGAAATACCTATGTGCAATCCGAGAAATCCCCTTTGTACAGAATAACTCTACATCATTATGTCTTGCTTTTGTAGGTTCTCTGTTACTTGTTTTTTCTACTTTAGACTCTTTTGTGTATCCTACAACAAAGCTGCACAAAAAGGCTTTGCAGAAATATAACTTAGCTACTTTGCATGTGCACTGGTTAACTCCTGGCTAACTCAGCCAGTTGAAAGAAGAGTTGCTGATGGGTTCTGTCAGTCCAAGAAAAAGAGCTGTCATCCCTGAAATAAACCTATAGCTTTTAATTGGACTCATGCCGCTGAAATATCAGTCTGTCTTCTAAAATAAAAAATGCAAACTTATTTTTCAACATTCATTTGACCAAAAGGTTTAACCATATGGCTATAAACAAGGCAACCATCAACATGAAGAGTTGGTTATATTTTAAGACTGCAAGAAGAGTTACTTAAGGGACTGCTCTATAACTAGAGTGCTTTTAAGCAGTTCTCCCAAATGATAAACTACAGCTGAGAAAGTTATTCAGTTGAGTCAGCACCAATAATCTCCCCAAAGAAAATTGGTCCAAGACAGGGCCATGCAGCTTCCATTATTTATTTGTCCAGCTCTGAAAAAAACAATGCAGAGGGATTTCTGTGGAGAAATCCAATTGTTCTCATCACATTTTATTAACAGATGGATCTATTTCTAGTAACAAAAGAAATAACTTTGTTTTCAGAATTGTAAATAAGCACAGTATAAAAATAAATGTATAAGCAGGATGTTTATTACAAGAATAAGATGATTTTGGATTTCTAAAGAACAGAGTTTTTAATTATGATTCAAGAAGAACCGAACGATGATTTGCATTCAATGCTTTTCATTGTGATGCAGTAACCGTTTCATTTAACGCTTTTATTTAAATTTTAAAAGCCAAATAAAGAGATGTATTTATAAATAATTAGCTATCCATATTCAGAATGAATCCTTAATTTCTTAGGTCAGCTTTAAAAGAAACAGATCTTTAATGAGTAGGACATATTTTAGCACAATCTCACAGACCTAAAGCTATTGAAGCCTGATGGCAATTCTGTAACTCATGTCTGTCTCACATGTCTTGATCTAACAGACATCTAAATGCCTATCAGCCTCAAAACTGTAATTCATGTACACTTTTCCTGGTCTGAACTGACATGAAAATTGAAATTGGAAGGTTTGTCCTAAGCACATTGTGGGGACATGTCGATTGCTATCCATATACTCAAAATTAAAGACATCTGCTGCAAAATTCTACAATTACAAAGACGTATTTTTAGAAGTGTATTTGAATCTTGTTTTTTAGTTCTTATTTGTAGCTGTTTTCCTAAAGAAAAAAATAATGTGCAGTCCTTGGTAGTCATTAAGAACAATTTTTATTACAGCTATTATAGCAAGTTATAGCTATTATAGCAAGAAGGAAGTTCAAAGCTTCCTTCTAACAAGGCAGATCCAACCTAAACAAAGTTATTTGTCTAATTATTTAATATATACATACCCTAATTCCTAAATTTTGCCTTCAAAAAAAGGCAAATACTATCTACTAATTAAAAAAGGAAATGCTTAGATGCATTTTTATTTTATTTATATTTTATTTTAAAATAAGCTTAGAGCTTATTGGGGAGGGCCTTCATGATAAGGGCCTTGGGGAGGCCTTCATGATAAGGCAAAATTATTGTAAATATTAGTTATCTGTGCTTTCTATCTTACCTGCAAAAGCAGTTAAAATATCGTGTTGCAATGCGCAGCTATTTAACAGAGGGAAGGGAATGTTCAATTTTATGTCCTACCAAGTAACTCATAAAAACCAGAAACAAGAATTATTCAGCATTTATTCACCTTAAAGAAGTTCCTTGGTACATTTTAGGACCACCAAGAAACTCAAGTGTAAATGAAATAACTGGTTCTAAACTTTCTTTTTCTATAAAAGGAATAAACAAACAAGTATATATCTTTTCCATGTGAAACAAATAGCATATTGGAACTTCAAGCAATCCTTAAAAAGGGCTGGTTTTAAGCACGCTCAATAAAAGCCATGTCCTCCTGCACCCTCAGAAAGATCATTAAGCGTTTTTATAATATTAATCCAGTACATTTGCGTTACTTTCAAGAGCCAACAGTTAGTCAAGTTTTAACATTAAAGTCCTGTTACAGTTACGTAAATTAAGTCTTAATTTGCCCTTCCTTCAATTAAACATTTTAATTTCCCAGAGGACTCAGCACCATTTTCTTCATTTGTCATATATGCCATCATCATATAGTATGTGGTAGTATTCTTCTTAAAAAGAAGAATAATCAAGGATATGGTCCTACTAACTCTACCTATGTCACTAATCCTCTTATAACTCACACCATTGGAATTCAAAGAGACGCTCAAATGAGAAGGTTTCATGGGTCTCCACAAAGAACATGACCTTGATGTCCCACAGTGACAGCAAAGTTTAGAAAACAACTGTCCTGCAAACATAAAGTGAAATTAGGATTCTCAGTGCGGAGAACAATTAACTTTTAAGTGACCAGATTTCTAGATGGCCAGCTTTGCCTCCTTTTATTCTCATTTAAATCTGTCTGAAATAATATTAGAAGCACATGCATATGAGCAATCATAAGTTATTAAGAGAGTGGTATGTCTGTAAGGAAATCTAAAGCCATATATTTCGGTTTGCCATACATTTAATTCTGATAATAGTTATTTAGTAATTCACTTGAGTATAATATTTTTTCAGAGGATTCTGCCACACACCTTTAAACAAAAATAAATACATAAAACGTTCATGAAGTTTTAAAGATTTGCTGAACTTAAAGCATAAATCATTGGAGCTGAATTAGAAACATAAGAATTGCCATAACAGATCATGGTAATAGCTACTGTCCTCCTTGACAAAGGCCACTACCAAATACATCAAAGGGAGATCAGAGAAACATGCTCTGTCTGGAAAATTACAGAAAATTACCCATAGATTTTCCTTAGTCACATTAGTGATAACTAGCTGATACCCTGAAGAATTTAACTCTCATTCCTGTTTTTATAAAAACATAGACCTTACCAAACAAAGATAACCTCTGTTCAGACTCTTCTCACCAGTCTCTGCACAAGCAAGAACTATTGCTTCTCCCTGGTTATTCAAATCCTTCCACACCCAATCACTCCCACTACCTTTCTTTGGGTCCTATCTATTACTGCTCTCCTCTCTTTTTAAGTAAAGTTACCTGAATTTTATTTTAAGGGATCATCTCCTATTCATTCATAGAAGAGTAAAGCATTTTAAAAGCCTCTGTCCTCTGGCAACACTATCTGCCCATCTTTAAACTATTCTTTTCTGAGCACTCATGCACGGTGAGAAGAATTATTCAACACACTGTCACTTGAACACATAGGCCTTTCTCCCAGATAATCACCATTTGTTTAGAATACGCATGATTAGGTCAAATGATTCCCTCTCTTGTGAGTTTGTCACAAAAAGCAAACCTTCAATTTTATTAAGTCCTCTAATTTTTCAGTACAAAGGACCACATAGCCTGGCTGGACTGAAAATCAGGCTAGTAGTAACAGAAGCGATCATATGTTGTTCCTCTTTTCACAGCTACTAGTCCTTGAATTGCTCAAAAATCTTATCAAACTGGCAATTTGGTTGCTGTTGTAACCAATACATCAAATACAACAGCATCCCCGAGATCATTAACATTCAGTGACCTTAACACACAGACAACATTACTTTCACAGTCAAACAGAATCCTCTTGCTACCTTATTCATGAACATCTTATCTGTGAGCACATCTTTGCTACAGAATACTTTAAAAAAAAACTGGTCACTGATCCATCACCCCTGCTTCCAGTGGAAAAGAGCACTACAAAGCTAAATTAATCAATAGAATGATAGCCTAAATACCTTGTCAGTCAAAGAACAGTCTAAATGGTAGTAAAAAAAATAGTAAGCAGGTTTTTTTCCTTAAAGTATATTCTGTCAGGCCACTGACAGGTAATTCAGAATCTGGCATCTTAATAAAATAAATATAATGCTTCCTTATAAAGTGCTTTTCACTCAACATTCTTAAAGCTTTTGTATATAGTCACAAATTAACCTTTTGAATATCAAGCATTTTCTCAATTTATAGAAGAGAAATACAGGTAAGGAGAAAGTAGAAGACTTGGTCAATGTGATTCAGCAAGGCAATAAGACAGCCAGAGCACCAAGCCCTTATCTTCCAATTCCTTGTCATGGTAATTCCTACAAGAGATTGTCCCATAGAGTTTACAACTCTTTAGTAAGGTTTACATCCAGATATAACACCAAATACTTTAGCACACTGGGCAGTTGTAACATGAACCAAGGCAAAATTGAAAAACACCATAAAGAGCCACATATATGGCTGAACTCAAACAGATTACATATGTGGCAGACAAGTCAGTTTCTGAATGCTAGAGGACATCTATAGAGGAAATTATATTCAAGGAATAAAACATATTAAACACATTTCCTATTAAGTAAAAAGTCTTTCTCCTAATATGTATCTTGATGCACAATTCTCCATTTAAAACAATGGAAAACTGAAAAGTGTATACTTTAAGGTATTTTTCCAAATAATATAGTTATTTATGAATAGCGTTATTTCATATTGTCAGTTACAAGTCTTCTACCAGAAGGTATTTATTCTATATACTTTATTCTTGTATAATACAAGTTGACAAAACTAAAAAAAAATTATCCTACTGCCAAAAATGCAGAGAACTAAAGCCTCTTAGTAAAAGATGCTCTACAATGTAGAATGCACATACTAAATTACTTTTACCTTCAGATCTTGACCTAAGTGTCAATAAGAAATCTTTAAAGAACTTCACTGTACTCTTGCCAAATAAAGTGTTTTCAGCTGGCATAGATGCACTTTACATAAGGATTCTTTCATTTTGGGACCACCACTTCACAGACAGACATCTCCAGGGAGGTACTGTGCTCAGTTCACCTATATCAACTGAAAATAAAAATGTAATTATAGGCATCATTGTGGATATTATTGAAGACTCTCCTCTAATGCACAACTGTCCTCAAAAGAACAGGCAACAGGCAACTATCTCTGCACACAGAACGAGATTCGGCGAAATGCAAAACAGGCTTTACATTTTATATTAGCCAGCACCCACCAACAATAGTATGATTTATTTAGTCTATTCATCTCAAAAAGGTCATCCTAGGAAGAGAAAAACATACTACAAGTAGAAGAAGGGAACAGAATAATTCACTTCTTAAAAGGAATAAAGAAACACATTAGGGAAATTCAATTAAAATGAAAGACAGAAAAACAACATTGATGCAAGCTATTTTTCCATGTAATTAATAATATGCTGGAAAACAAGTGTATGGAACCCAAAAAGTTACTAAGAATAAATGAGGCACCTGACATGTAACAAGAACACATTCAACAGTGGCAGAAAATGTTAAAAAAAGAAAAAAAAAATTGTTCATGACCATTAACGCTTTGATTCTGTTCAGGGTTAAGTGGACACTATTTTCAGAAGTTCCATGTCTGCCTATTGAAATGGAATCTCTTGCATCCCATCTTAGTTATCTGGACTCCCTGTTACATAAACAAACTGAAAACCTGCTAAACCAGCTAAATGTCACCTACAAAATTATTATTCTTAAACTGTTACTTGTTCTCAGAAGGGCAGTATGTGGAAAATTCAGTGACAGCCCTCAAAGAGAGGAACATTTCATCTTCCTGTAATACTGAACAAAGTCACACAGTGCCATTATTTTGAGCAATATTCTTTCATTTTTTTTCCTTGTCCACATTTTTTTTAATACGATATACAGTTAGGTATTAAGTATGTAGTATTAAGCAGCATTTTAAAAACATTGCAAGAAATTTGCTCAAAGTATATAAAAAAATGCAATGAAATATGGCTTAATGAAGCATCTTAGTATAGCAGGTATTCTTCTATTACTTCATATTTGATCTGATTCTTTACCAACTTTGAATCAAAAATTATCCTGCCAGCAATAGGACAAGAAGTAATAGATATAAATTAAAACACAGGAAGCTTAATCTCCATATGAGGAAGAACTTCTTTACTGTGAGGGTGACAGAGTCCTGGAACAGGCTGCCCAGAGACGTTGTAGAGTCTCCTTCTTCGGAGATTTTCAAACCCCACCTGGATGGGACTCTGTGCCACATGCTCATGTGCCCCATGACCCTGCTGGAGCAGGGGGGTTAGACTACATGATCTCTATAGGTCCCTTCCAACCTCAACCATTCTGTGACAAATGATGTCACACATACCATGGAATTTTTGAAAAAAAAGAATAATTTATGCTATGTAGTGGCCTGACCAATCTCCAAAAAATAAGTATTCTGGATGAATTTGAAGAGAGTATTTGAACAGATTGAAACACAGACTGCGAAGGTTCACAAGGGTTTATGTGCAAATAATAATAGCCAAATAATAACCCTTATATAATTGAGAAACTTTGAGATTTTTTCAATTTCATTCTACAGAAATTTGAACAGTTCAGTTAGATCCCATGATAAAAATCATCGTGCAATTCTTTCTTTATAGCTTTGAAAATTGCTATATTACAGTTCTCTTGATCACAGACTTTTGCATGATAGGCTTCAAGGGAAAATGCTCATCTAAAAAACACAAATTTCTGACCAGAAATGTACTTCTACTATGCTTACAGGAAATGGATATTGTAACAACTAAAATACACTCAGTGTGAAAATTATTTTTCACATTCATTCATTCTGTGTTGTTGGTATATATACATACACCATATACATTTGATACATAGTCACACTGCTGAACTTCATCAGTTCCACCGCAACCAGAGATAACAACATACATGGATCATCTGGACAGAAGTCCACCTCCAGCTCACAAAAATTCACACACAACAAATAATATCTGTATCAGACACACAATTGTTACTTTAAGAGAAAAACTCAACCATGACTATGAAATGGGAGCATATTGGTTTGTGACACAAGTTTATCATCTTTCATCTTTTCACTGGCTATGTGTGGGAAGAATCCAGGTTCATCTTCTCTACAATCACTCATGAGGTAGTTGAAACCTCATGTTTTCCAGGAAAAATAAACTCAGCCCTTGCAGCCTCTTCTCACACAGGCTATGTGTCAATGTAAATAATTTAATTCTGCAACTTCCAAGCACTGCAAGAGTTAGTTCGCAGGAAATAGCATCCACAGAACTTGACCTAAACTCAATCTAATCTCTCAAACCAACAAGCCTCTGAGGCACCTGCTAACTGTCAAATAGTTGACAAACAAATATTGCTAAAGAAAGCCAAGACACCAAATCTCACCTAATAAAACACTTGCATCACAATGACTGCATAAAAACTAATTTCTCTTTCATTAGAAAATAGAGAATGGGGAAAAATAGCATTTTAAAAATGCTAGAGAAGTCCTTTTGAATTCATGGATTGTTCAGAGGTCTTCCAGTAGCAATGCCAGCATTGAAGAGAAAAAACAGGAATTCATCTAGATAGTGACATGAAGGTGAGTTAGTAGTTCAAGGATGTCCATGTAGCCAGCACTCTCCAGAGCAAATTGAAATAGCCTAGCCAAAGAATCTTGTAGTGCCTACTCAGAAGTATTAGAGCACTGAGTCAAGAAACAATAACCCTCCCCTGTGTAGCAGAGTGTGCTAAGACTGAATTTTTGCATTCAACATTAAGCAAAACATTGTCAAACAGGTACTAGGGAAAGGAAAGAATTCAAAGAAGAAAACAAAAAAAAAAAAAAGAAAAAGAAAGAAAGAGCACACAAGGAAGAGGTAGGAAGCACAGAGCTAAAGAACAGAAACCATAATATTGCAGAGTGTAAGCGATCCAATAAGGTGACAAGGGACAAAAATACATTCACTTTGTTTAGATGAATAAAAAACAGAAGAGAATTAAGAACAAGAACTGCTGCTGAAATTCAGAACTGAAATAAAGAACTTCCTAAAGGCTGTAAATCCACAGCAGCTGATAAAACAGCAAGAAGTTTAGCTTAGATAGAAATTTAGCAGCAACAGCAGGTTGTAAGGATATTATTCCTAACTTAGAAGACGACTTTGAACTTCTGAATCAGATCAAAAAAAAAAAACTGAGAATGCTTTGAGGCAATTTAAAGGATAAAGACATTATTTTAATGTAGTTGAATGACCAAAAATACATTGTAAAAACAAAATAAGAAAGAAGATAATTTATTGTCCATCCACATGAGTTTTTAAATCAGCTCCTTTCTTGATTGTTCCTCTCAATGAATGCATCATTTTAAGCCCATTTTATACAAGTTTTCCGCAACTACAGAGATAAAATATTTTCCATTATAGATGCAGAAACCTAGTCATTAGGATGTAACAACAAATTCTTCCCAAGACCAAAGAAACCTTTTTGTTAATAAGAAGGTAAATACTGATTTATAAGGGCTTTTACATCAGTAGTTATTCATTCATTCTCCCAAGTGGCAGGTATTGCCATCACTGTCCATCTGACTAATCAAAGACTACGCAGAAGAACTGCAGACAATTCACAGTGCCGCTTCCAACCTGGGTGTGTCATCTGGGAGATGATTGGAACAGGCTGCCCAGAGAAGTGGTGGAGTCACCATCCCTGGCAGTGTTCAAGAAAAGTGTAGATAAGGCACTTCAGGACATGGTTGAGCAGGTTGGGTGTGGAAGGGTTTACAGTTGACTCCATGATCTAGATGGTCTTTTCCAACCATAATGATTCTCTGATTCTATAAGTATTGCAAGAGCTCGTGATATGACAGTTTTATTCTTTGCCACATTTTGCACTCCAACACTAGCATATCAAGTATATCAAAAAGAGTTACAGAAAAAACCTCAGTAAGAAAATCTCTGGGTGATTTCCAACTGTGACTGCGTTATCAGTCGTTCCACATTATGCACTTGGCTGTGTCAATTTGACTTGTAGGCACACCTCTCTCCACTCTACACCTCAGTGCACCACAGGCGAATCACAGAAATGTTGCTTTCAGCACCAGTTTCCTGAAAGTAAATCTGTACTTCTGGGAGGTGGATGTCCTAAAGAAGTCCATAATCCAAACTTGCCTTCTGTGATTCCAGTATTTAAGTATGACAATTCCCATTATTTTTTCCTCCTAGTAGTCCCTTCTCTGGGTCTAACTGTTCAGCAACAACCTTGGCATTAAGGTGAAAACAAACATCCTGTCTAAAGAGATGGGTATGCACCCCGATTTAGCCCTTGGTTTCCTCATTTCTATTAAGGGTTAAAAACCCATATATTTATTATCATTGAATACAAATTCTCTAACCTGAATATATGACTTGGTTTTGCTTTTCTTTTTAGGACTTTTTTAAATTGTTAGGTGTTTGAACAGCAGCACAGTTCAAAAGTTAATGTATTTGTACAATGTTTTGTTCATTTCCTACCTGAATAAAACTAGTAAAACCTTCTCAAATATGGATATAACATCATTTTTATATTATCTCTTTTAAAAAATATCCTGTTCTATAGTTGTAGTTGCATTTCAAAAAGCAGATGAACTTCTCATAATTAACTAATGTCCATAACTCAACTGCAGACCCAACAGCTAAAACTGATGATCACTTGTTCAAAATTTCCTTGCAAAAGTTATTACTCAGTATATCATTAAAAAAAAAGATGCTGTAAACCTCATGTTAGTTAATAAAGACATAATTGCTGTAAAAACATTACCTACCTCTTATACTAGAAAAAGAATTAAAACCAGTACCCTAGACACACACACACAATAGTTCATAGTAGATATGACACCAGAAAGTTTTAGAATTAAGTTTGTAAAAGGGTCGTTGATCACAGATTTCAGACGCTAAAACCTAGTATCAATCTACCACTCTCTCTTTTTGAGAGATAAGCATAATAAACGCCTACGAGGGCAACAGTTAAAATTAGCCATAGGCAATTCTATTTAAACCACTTTAATCTCCGATTTTACAGAATCTCATTAGTGTTAATATTTTCACTATCATTGTTAGACCAAATCAACTAAAACATTGAGGCAGGCACAGAACTCAGTGCAAGGAACTTCTCCTTTGCAATAACTTCCACATCCACTTATGCATTATTTTTTCAGTACATGCATTTGCCTTTTCATCCAATCAATCGTGTACATTTAGCACAACATGATCAAGGAATTGTAAAAAGTAAAAATCAGAACGGGTTTACTCGAATTCATTTAGTTTTATGTCATACCCATCTTAGTGGAAAGCACCGTCCAAAGAAATGGGGTCAGATCCATATATTCTTTTCTATGTTACCACCAGAGAAGATAACACGTTGCATTATATGTATATGCAAGTAAATGTCCTTGTTCCTGCATCTTTTCCCAGGGACACCCGAGATAACTTTGTGAATTTCAGAATGCAGTTACAGAGATTTTTCATCCTTAGAAGTAGCGATAAAACTAATTTTACACCAATCATGACACGACAACCCGGATTAATTCAGGCTATGCTATTCTATTAAATCACAATATGACCAAGCACATTAGCGAGCCGCTGGTGACTCTCCATTTTTATTTTAGGTTCGCGGCACAGAAAGGCATCACCTGGCGCCGTGCACGCCGCTCCTGCCAAACCCAGCACCAGTTCAAGGAGCACCCAAAACGTGGCGGCAAACGTACCTAAGCCACCACAACGACCCCAGCCGAGGAGATTTACCACCCGCGTTCAGCACAGCGCAGCGGCGGCCGTCGAGGACCGTCCTTCTTACCTTCAAACGGAGCCGCTGGACGCGCACACGAGGGGGGCGGTTTCCCCCGCACTCGCGGGGCTGCCCTTGCGCGGCTCCTTGCGCACAGAGCCCTCCGCACTCGCCCTCCCCGCAGCCCGTTAAGGGGTTTAGGCTCCGCCAGGCTGAACTGCGGTGGCGGGAGGCTCCCCGCGGCACCGAGGGAGCCGAGCAGGCTCCGCTACCCGGGGCGCTAGGGACCCTTCCACCGTTTAACGGCACTAACGGCTACGCGCCAGGCAGCAGTTAGCGGCGGTTAACGGCTCCCGCGCGGCGAGCGCAGCGGGGGAGCAACATCCGCTGCACAGCCCGCGCGCGGCGAGCGGCGCGGAGACAGAGCGCGGCCGGCGGGCGCGTGGCCCGGGCCCGAAGGCGCAGCCGGGTGCGGGGACGCCCAAGGGCAGAGACGGGCACAAGGACGCGGCGGGCGAGGCGGCGGCCCCGGCAGGCGCCCTGGGCGCGCCCCTTACCTG
>JAVCKT010041462.1:0-17626 GCA_032273925.1 Rhynchotus rufescens
AAAAAAAAAAAAAAAAAAAAAAAAAATTATTGGGTTTTGAGGATGAGGGTCACAGATGAGGCGAATGTCACAGTTCTTACCTAGAATTTCAACGAAAGAATTATGGGGAATTTAATCACACCTTGATGTTTGTCATGGCCCATATTTTTGTCTGAAAGAGCTTCAGTTTGGATCAGTAGTGGGTCTGAAACGCTACAGACAGCACACTCAGAAGTGGATGTCTATTTGTAATGGCTGCTGACACATTTCTTTTTATCTTGCTTTTCTCTTTTACTTTCAAAATAAATTATATGAACACCAAGGCAGGTTGTACGCAATTAAAAATATACCTTTACATATGAAGTAAGCAATATCCACAAGTGTCTAGGTGCTGGAATGATGCCTGTAAAGTGGAAAAAAAAAAGCATCTGTTTCTCTGTTTTGGACTTATTACCAAGATTTTAGTGTGTTCTAGCTAGATTTTAAGAAAAAGTCTTCATGAACTACCTTTTCCAGACCATGTATGATCCTAATTGTAGTGACTGCACTCCTACAATCACTGGCTTGTTGGTAAGAGATAAAGGCACTGCATTTGTTTGGACATCAGCAGAACTCATGCAACTAAAATCCTGTGGAGCCTTTAAAAATGCAGCAGGCTTGAGAGTGACTACACATTCCATCCTCTAACCAGTCATGCTGACAGTTAATAATTTTATTTTCCAGTTCATTAAATTATGCCTCTCGGCTCTTGGGCCAAAGCATACATTAAAAGTCAATCAAACCAGAATGACGCAACATAACCTTTAAGAAACCAAACACAAAATTTGTATGTCTTTGTCTAAAGTGCTGCTCTTTTCCATCAACCACCTTACACAGAGGCCAAAGGAAGTGGAACGTGCATCAACATGGCCTGGAAATTAAGAGCTCCAGGTTGCTTCTCCATGGTTAAGGCAAATCTAGTCAAATGCCCTTCCCTGGGGAAGGGACACCATTCAACCCACACTCAGAAGTTTCGACTAATGTGGGGTTCAGTTAGGCCTCCCAGATGAACTCTGTAGTTCAGTAGTTGTGAGGAAGATGTATAAGGTCATGTCTGGGGTGTGTGTGAGGAGGGAGATGTTACAGAAGTTAAGGCAATTTTGAGAGACTTTTATACTGTTATGTTTTTGGGCTAATACAAAAATTCTCCTTTCAAGAGCTAATGTGGTAGCACAGATGTCAAAACAAGCTTCATCATAGCAACATCATAGCTTAGCAACAAATCCTAAACAACTGAGAATAAAACCCTGTATCTGTTCATGAGCTTCAGCTGATACATGGAGCTAGAAATTATCTGGAAGCCAGTACATTCTGAGCAATATTAGTACACTTCATTAGAGATCTGGTGAGAAAAGAGATGTCAGCTACCTTTTGTATTTTGAACCAGCTAAAATTTATGAATAGTCTTCAAAGGTAGATCATAGTGCACTGCAGTCATTGAGTGGAAGACACAGACAAGCACAAATGATTTTGTTCCCTGCATGTATAAAATAAAAGAGACATTCCTTGGCTACATTCATACTGCAGTATGAGGAGTGAAAGCACAGATATAGCAGACCCAGTTAGCTCACGGTCCAGTGAGGATAACAAGCCCAGATATTCATGGATCAGACTCTTACGATTCATGTGTAAATGTTGATGTCCCTAAGTTCCAAATAAAACTGGAAAGGACTCAAATTCATAAGCCACATTTACTAAGGGCTTTTTAGCCTTGCTATTTTACACTACTGGAACTGTTTTTTTCTATAATCGCTTGAAAACACAGTCTACAGGGTGTGACAATATTTAGTATATACACAAAAATAAGAAAAGAATCGTCGTATATTCAGCCTAATGCATGCAAACCATCTGTAAATATTCAATAGTAATGTTCAGTAGCAAAAATAATAACATTCTAATACTTTCTTTCTCCAAGTGCAATCACTTTCTTTGGTGGAAAACATGATTCATTTTCCAATATGACCTAGTTCTGTTTTCCTGATGCTGTGCACATCACAGTCAACTTCTGTTTCAGAAGTGTCATCACTCCGTGTTCTGTGCAGAGAGATTTTATGCCCAGTACCCCTGTGAAAGCCATAGGCTGATTTCACCTATGCTTGGCATACACACATAGCTTGTTCATTTTTTGTATGTGCTGTGAGTAAATACAGGGTCAGTGGCAAACAAGAAAGAAAATAAACTCGGTTTGTTGGTGTTCATGAGAAGCAGCTAGATATTGCAGTATTAGAAATATATGCAGTGCATATGGATTTATAGTGCTGAGAAAAACTAGAAAAGTAAAGGATTAAGTTTAGCTACATTCTAAGAAGGATGAAAAAACAAAGGCTTTTGGATCTAATATATGAAACTATAAATACTTGAGAACATAACCTATGAACTTTAAGATGCCTTTTTTCACATTACACTTCAAACTTTGGCCCTTATCCTATAAAACAGACTCCGGACAGGGTCAAAGAAAGGTATTGACCTTTGTAACTATTATTGTTGGCTGAAAAAAATGGTGAATATTTGATTATTATTCATTTTTTTTTTAACTAATACAAGGGGTTATGAGGGACTGACTGTCTTAGAGGCACCATTTTTCTATTCTTGGTTCTCCCAGGGAATGGAGGCATGTGTGGGAGGCAGCTCAGGCCCCAGCTGCGCCCGTGTAGGTTTGCCAGCAGAGCCCTCTCGTGGAGATGCAGTGAGGAGCAGCAGTGCAGGGTTTCTATCCACACACCTCTATCTTCCTTCCTTCTCCACCCAATAAAACCTCTCAACCAGTGAACCAACCAAGTCCCTCTCCGCCTCAAAAAATCTCTGCCTTTGACAGATCTGCACAAGTCATTTGGTGGTATAACTATCCAAATTCATTGGGGAGGATGCTCTCCTAGCTAACATTGACTATGCTTGCAAGAGCTTCTAGCATGTATTCAGCTTATGATCCTCAAGTTGTGCTGACTGAGGCTTTAGTTCTATTAAACGTGGCCATCATACAGGATGTGAACTGACTGCATGCTCTGTTTCAGATGCTATGCAAGCAACCCCCTATATGAAGGTCCATCCTATTGGAGGACTCTGCTCATTGGCAAAGCTATTATCAATTGAAAGGGTGATGTGTCTGTCTCAACAAGGAAAAATCTCTTCCTGTGCACTACCTTTCTCATTTTAGACATCAGTAAGCAAAACCTCTGATGTACAAGTACTGGTTTTAAACAGCAACAATTTAAAACAGAGGGCCTTGATTGCTTTAGGTTCCATCTATGCCATAAGCATTAAATGATAAAAGAAATTGTCAGGCAGGTTCTCCAGTAGCCTCTGTACTTTTATGTTCAGAATTTGTGCAGTAAATCTGCTTCCTCTGTGAAGAAACAGCAAGTGGTAGTGGAAGCACAGCTCTGAAGGTACAATGTGGTATTTTTTCAGAGGGGTTTTGCCATGCAGTAATCAGTCCTGAAATGTAGACTTGGTCTTAGACTGTAATCTTTCAGTTCATTTTATTTGCTGTCTCTCATGAAAGAATAGCAGTAATTAAACTATTGACATTTGCATTTATCACTCCCTGATTACATTTTAATACCACTTACATTGTTCTTCATCTTGCTTGGTTTAATTATCAATTCAAGGATGTGCTGAAAAGTCAATAGCTACTTCCATCAGGACACTCATAGTCCTTGCCAGGACTATTTTCCCCAGCATTCCTGTGGGAATTGCCAGAGCCTGCTGTCTAAACACTCTCTGCTGCTTTTCATACACTCATCTGCTTTACATTATACAATTTAGTAGTTAGGGGTTCAGAAAACACTATAGAATTGTAAGTAAATAAACTGTTGATAGATACTTTCCTGAGTTGAGAACTTGTCCACACTGTCATGTGAGGAGGGGAATCTGCTGAAGAATAGTTAACTACAGTGTCTTCCACATCTTTATTTGCTGCTATATTTGCTAGGACATAGTCTTCATGATGAATTAAGAACCTTCTCTCTTGAGAAGATCTCTTGAACCTTCTGTCTTGAGAAGGTTGAGAAGGAATATGATTAATGTGTATAAATACCTGAAGGGTGAATGTAGGGAGGAAGGAGCCAAACTCTTCTTAGTGGTGGCCAGTAATAGGACAAGGGACAATGGATATAGGTTGAAACATAGAAAGTTCCATCTCCCTGTGAGGAAGAACTTCTTCACTGTGAGGGTGACAGAGCCCTGGAACAGGCTGCCCAGAGAGGTTGTGGAGTCTCCTTCACTGGAGATAATCAAAACCTACTTGGATGCGACCCTGTGTCACATGCTCTAGGTACCCCTGCTTGAGCAGGGAGTTTGGATTAGATGATCTCTAGAGGTCCCTTCCAACCTTAACCATGCTGTGATTCTATGTTTCTGTGATTCTGCGATTCAGTATCAATGTCTCTGCTAAGCTATAAATCCACCTGACATCCTATACTTCCATCTCTTTATTGTTAAGATTTGTTGCTGATCCCTGCTTCTACAGCTCTTGGCAGAACAATTCACTTCCACAGTACTTATAGAAAAGAAGCCTGAAGAGACCATATGGCAGTTAAGCCTCCTAAGTCACCAGAGAGAGTGATCCTATTAAAGCTATATTTAGCTGGCATCAGTCCAGACCTGTAAGTTGTGACAATAATGTGTCTGTGGCTATAATGGCAGTAGAGACACATGTGGGGCTTGATGGAGCTTCTCTATAGTCTCTCACATCATGTTGGATTTGAGAGATCAAAAATGAATTAAAAAAGAATGCTGGTCTAACAACTGCACTGATTTATTCTCTCAAGTGGATGTCACATGAAAAAAAAAGGCTAAGCAAGTAATAATAGAAAATGTAAGCAACTCCCAAACAGCCACATTAATGCCTAATATTAGTACCCTTATACAATCTCATATCAGATTGATGAAGAGAATCTTTGGACCATGCACATTTCATTGTTTTTTGTCATTCAGTTTCCTTGACTACTGCATAGCAAGAATTTAAGATCATCATTGACCATACAGTGTAGGGGAACCTAAGAGACTTCAAGACATAGGGGATCCATAAAGGAAATAAAACTTAGGGAATATTAAGACTGATGGCAGAAACAGTCAGAATTCTATGCATGTCTATTTGTACTGATCATTTTCCCCAGAGGAAAGGAGGCAAGATCCATAGCATGTTTTAGAATCAGAAAACAAATTCCGGTTTAACTCTGTTATTGCTTAGAAGTTCTGCCTCATCCTATGCGTGCTAATTTTCTATGCTTGTATTGTTTACCACTTCCCTAACATTCCTGATCCTGAAAGCACCTGATGTGAATGCTGCTGTCAATCACTTCCTTATGCAGCACAGTTCTGTGAACAGCAAAGTGTTTTTGTCAGTCATCTCTTTCTAAGTACAGTTCTATTTCTTTATCTAAACTTTCTAGTTCTTTTTTGGGGAGTGGGGAGAGATGGCGGGGGGAATCCAGGGACAAACGTACAACACTGAAATAAAAAGCAAAAAAATGACTCAGTTTGCTTGGGGACTAAGCCAAAAGGACACCCCCTTGAGCAGTCTGATTTTGTGTGAGTCTGAAATCTCTTCTGAAGAGCTGCTTAAACTACAAAGCAACAAAAGATGAGGAAGGGAAAAGGTGATTCCTCAGTGAAACATTCAGAGCTGCCAGCTCTACAGGCATGTTGTCAAAGAGAAATCTCCAAGTAAATTAGAGGGCTGTGAGAACAATCTTTAACTGCCCTTCCTAGAGCATTTTCATTTATATTCCAGGTTGTTTTGAGGTCATTTGAATATGAATGCTGCCATTCAGGTCCTCAGATGATATAGATTTTGGTAGTCTTTTCCAGAGATGTGGAAATTTATTCTCATTTCTGAAAGTTGTAAAGCTACAAAACATCAACCCTGCCTTGTAAGTACTCCATGTAGGAATATTGCTCCATCTAGGATAAGATCATATTTTGAAGAAATTTATTCAGGAGTAATTAGGAGAAATGGACAGGTCCTATCTTAATGGATTTCTGAGGGACATTTCTGTCTTTTCACATAATGCTAGTGTTCCTCTACCACAACAGAAAAGAACAAGTGTGTGACAGAAAAGCCAACACAGATTATTAACCTTGAAATTATTGGTAACATACTTACTCTGGCATAGATGAGAGGTGCTCGATGGACTGAGCAAAATAGTTACACAGAACCTGTGACAGATCCATGGATCAGCAGTTACTGGCAATGTAGGATACCCTAGAGCATCAAGGACCCATGTTCCTTGATGTCGGCATCTGAACTCAGTCCACGAGCTAGCTTTCTCCTGCCAGAGCAGACAGAATTCATGAGAGAAGATCCTCTTGTCCTTAATGTAAGCTTGTTTCATTTGCTTCTTTAAAGGTCATATGGCATATTCGCTTTATTTAAAGCACATGAAGTTCATGGATTCAAGAAGAAGGGGAATGAGTGGCTTTGTGCCCATTCCTTCTCCCTGCAAGCAAGGTTAGGTAACACAGGATTCACAGCTGGAGCCTGCAGCCAAGGCAAAGTATTTCAGCTCAGAAAACGTGTGTCATAAATTATTTGCTTGAACTCCAGAGAAGATCTCTGGCAAAAGTTAGGCCTCTGTAGATAGTACGGCTGCCCTCGGGGGCAAACTGCAAAGACATTTTCAATGTGATTTGTAAGGGGAGGTAACAATTTGAGAAAAATTTAAAAAAATGAAATGAAATGAAATGAAATGAAATGAAATGAAATGAAATGAAATAAAAGATGTACACGACGGGTTTTGCTTTGCTGTAATTTAGCGACGGGCGGCGCGGGAGCCGCTCGGGGCCGGGCGGGCGGCGGCTCCGCCTCCCGGCGGGGCCGGGCCCGGGCCCGGGGCGCTGCTGCTCTTGGGGAAGGGGCAGGGGAGCTCACCGGCCCGCGCCGCAGTTTAGTCCGGCTTTGCAGAGTCCAACGCATCCGCCCACGCGCCTTTCCCCCACACGAGCCCTTTGCTGCTGGCTCTGTCCCAGGTTACTGCCCACTAAGAACTGCATCCTTGGTTAGTTACATCGTATCAGTAAAGTATGCGGCAAAAAGGTAGTATATGTTGCGGTTTCACACTAATTTCTTACAAAATTAATAAAACAGCCATATTTCTGAATGTAACTATTAAAAAAAGGCTAAACCAAGTGATTGGCGCAGGTCACCGTGAGGCAAACAGCTAAGGGACACAGTACCTTGCTCTCAGCCAAATCAGCTGCTTGTCCCTCGGTCCTAAAAGCTGGAACTTGCTGCCACCGTCCTCATTCGGTGTAGATTTTCCTGTGGAAAAGCTGGAAAAGGAGGCAGCAACAGGAGAGCTGGAGGAGTCGCTGACAGCGGGAAGAGGGGCGGATTTTCCTGAGAGACTGAAGCTTGATGCCTGTCAGAGTGAAAAGCTGCTGGGAGGCAGCACGAGCAGCAAAGGCCAGGGCCCCCGGGAAGCGGCCGGAGCTAAGCGCAGACTGCAAAGTGTGAGCAAGAAATGGGGCAGACTGCAAAGTGTGAGCAAGAAATGGGAAAGAAATGTACGGTTCTGGGGTTCTTAATTTCATTACCAAAATTTTCTGGTTTTTCATGCTCCATTCGCATGTAAGTCCATGCTAGGTCAAAAGATATAGAGGGACTTAAGCTGTGTCTAAATAAAAACCTAGACTAAAACCAGAAGTAGGATCCCTCACTTAAAAAAAAAAGTCGTCCAGAAATGTTTTGTATAAGCTGCACTACATCACTCCATCCAAAAGTATATACTGTGACTGGGCCCACAAATCAAATACTAGAAAGGCATCTTAACGATAAGCAAATAGCTATCAAATATTTAAGTTATCAAATCTTAATGAGAGCCACAATGCCAGCACAAGCTCCTGGGCACAAAGGAAGATGCTCTCGTTAACCTTCCCTGCCACTGCTGGTCATTTCCCCAAGCTTAAGCTGTCATCTTTCGCAATGCAGTTTTAGGTGCAATCATACAAAACACACTTCATTGGTAAGTGACAACACTAGTACTGGTACTAGTGTGCTAGTACTCCCGTTATTCCACAGGCCCAAAAATTCAGCATAAAACTGAACCCACATGGGAGATTCTAGTGCAGTGTGGGCTGATGTGGATTGATTATGGATCTGACAAGACAAGTGTAGGTTCATTCATAAAGCAAGAAATGTCAAAACTCTAGAAAATCTGAATGTTCTGCTGAAAGGTATCCTTCCCACTCCACAACCAAGGCAAGTATTGCAGAATATGATTTTATTCCCTTCACAAAATCAATTATCTGAAAATCATGCGTATAATGACATTTTCAGTACACAGACTGATATGGCACAGGAATTAATTTTTAACTGCTCAACACAGGGCTGCAGTCACATATGTGATGATCCTTCAGCAGCCTATAAAAGCTAACTCAATCCATAGAATTAGTGTGGGATAAACAGCTATCGATTTATGACCAGGCAATTCTTACAAATTTGAGTTTGATTGCTCAGGTAGATTAGTGGGCAGAAACTTCCCATAGCTGGACATACCTGGCCAGACAGGTTATTTTAAGGCCCATATACATTACACCTAAGTCCAGGGACTTAGCACAAGTGCCTTAATCCACCTGACATGTGATTCACATCCCATTGAACAACATTTTAGTTGAGCAATGTTCAATTATCTCCCTTCATGCAATATCAACCAAGGCGATTCAACCCCTGAGAAGAAATTACGCCACATTAAAAGTGTGAAACAACCCCCAGAAGCTTGGTTTTTTTAAGAAAGGTACCGGCCAGCAGCTCTCCAAGCTTCTTGTGGTACGTCATCATTAAAGGCAGCAGTATTGAATCCCTTCTGTAGTAAGAGCGCCCTGCTGGAAAAGCCTCCTTGCTGAGCTGTGTTGGGGTGTTTGAGGGACCTAGGCCTCTCATTCCCTAGGGCATTCTCCTAGGCACTTACACCAAAGCCGAGGGTGTAAGCCAAGCCTTTCTGCAGCCCTCGGCACACTGTGCGAGTCCGCGCCCAGCTCCGTGATGCTGCCAGCTCCGTGATTGCTGCTGAGCTCTCCAAGCGACCATGTCCATAGGCAGCCCAAGCATGTCCACCCTGTCACACGTCGCTGGCTTCCCCTCATCTACCCCAGAAATCAAGCTTTCATGGCAGAAAAGTCACCTCTTCCTATTCACTCAGGATTTGATATGATCTAAAAAGACATGTACTTGGGACACACGTATGACAACAACAAAAACGTTTCAACTGTCATTTGACAGTTCAAGTTAAAAAAAAATACTATTGTTAAGTTCTTTAACATGCTAAACTTCAGATATGGCCACTGATCTCTTCAGCAAGCAAATGACAGCCTCATTCATTAACAACATCACCAAAAGGTCTGGGTCACGCCTTTCAAGACAGTCAGCCCCCTGCTTGTGCACCAGGCACCCAGAATGGGATGTCACCTCTCACTGAGGTGCCCTTGTGCTCTGAAAACTCTATCATCCATGAGGAAGCATGTATTTCTTTCTCCTCTAAAACACAAGGCAATTTATCTACTGATACTGCAGCACAGCAGCGGTGACAGCAGCAAGGACAACAACGGATGTCACTACTTAAGACAGTACAGAGAAGAGTCTGTGGGTCAATCTTCAAGACTTAGTACAGTCCAAATCCAAGTCATCCAAACTACGCATTATCGCCTGGACAGCAGAAATTACAATATGTTCACGTTGAAATTCTTCAACTACATTGATTACACTGTATTTCCCAGGTCTTTTCAATATGCTCCCTGATACTGCTTTGCCTCCTTTGCAAAAAAATAAAACAAACAATTTGGCTATTAATCCAATCAGCAAACTAGGAATAAGAGAGTCAATTATTTGGCACACTAGTTGCAGTTACATTTTTCTCCTGCAATGTGTCCAACAAGTAGCCCTACTTATTTGCCCATTACAGAAACAATTTAGAAACAGTGTCAGTGACCACTGGCTCCTACCCTCCCACAACAGCCTGCGTGTCTACACTGTGAGCCACATCAAGGAACTGACTCTATTTAATCCTTCCAATTATCCGTGAAGATTCCAATTAAGTCAGATCAAACCCTCAAACCTCTCTGCAGCACGTCTACATTAGCAGTAGCCTTAGCACAACTACAAGTGCAGGCACATCATGGTAAAACCCGACAGCAGCACTGCTGCCAAGCACATGATGTCCAAATCTAACTGACATCAGTGTTTCATGCCATGAACATTACAAGGTTCAACTAACCAAAACTAGATTGGATAAAGGATTTTCTTAACAAAATCTAACTAAATAGAAAATAAAAAGGAAATTGAAGCTAGTCTTCAGTTTGATTTTCATTATGCCTTTCAGCCTACCATATAATAGGTGTGCTATTTGGCAACAGCTACACTGAAAACTTATGCTTTAAAGAAAATCATTGAGCGTAGCTATGCTGGCCTTTGATTAGCTAGTTATTCATAAAAGTTGACAATTGAGCCTCCTTATGGTGCAAATGTTCAAAATATGTAACCATACCCCCTAATTCTTTTTATTGCCTAATTTACAGTTTTACACCTGGCCCCTCCTGATGTGCTACCGCATTAGACCAGAGAGGAAGTTTGTCAAAAAAGCAGCAACTATCACATTTGAACGGCTAACAGTAAGCCAGAGCGCTTCAGATTTGTAAGGCCACAGCTACTGCCACTGAAGTCAGCAGCAACAGATGCATTTAAATTTAGCATGCCTAAAATCACATCAATAAAATAAGAAAAAATGAAAAGTTATCTTATAGTCGAGCTCAGACTTTTCACTACACCATAGCCATACTTCATATACTGCATTATCTCTACTAAAAAATTGAATAAATTGGAATGGTTTAGCAAGCTTTCTGTTTGCAAGAAGAGAAGACTTATTACGAATACTGTTCAGTGCTGTGATTCTATAAATGGTGACACCTACATTTTGTCAGTAGCTTCTCTGTTTCTTATTAAAATCCCTAATTGTGCCGTCCGCTAAATGCTCTGCACGTATCGAAAGGTATGCCCTGGGAGCTCATGTGGGATTTTATTGACTCTCCACTACAGGAGGCTCTGCTGTTTACCTTGTGCTGAACCCTCGGGCTCCTCATGTCTCACCCTGATAAGAAGAGAACAACAGGGTGAATCAGACAAGGGTGAAAGAAGTCACCTAATCACTAAAACCACCGAAGTGAAATGTAATAAATGTGAGTTAAAATACATATTTATTTCTTCAAAATCCGAACCAAGGAGATTTTAATTTTTATCTATTATGATGAAACTTAAAGTTAAATAACCCATAATATTACCAAAATGAGTGCTTTTACACACTGTTACATAACTGTTCCCTACTTGTTCCCTCCACAGTGAATACAGCACAAACAAAATCATCAGCAGAGAAACAAATAAGCAAGGAAAGAAAGAAAAAAAGAAAGAAAGAAAGAAAGAAAGAAACCGAGAAAGATTTTTTTTTTTTTGTCCTGTTTAATAAAAAATCTATTAAATCCTTTCCAGCTTGGAAAAATCATCCTTATTCAATGACCAAATGGGGCTTTTAACATATAAAACCACTCAGAGATAACAGATAATTTCTATTACTTCTTCCTAATTGCCAAGTACACGTGACAATTTCTCCACACAATTCTGCATCCTCCTTAGTATTTAAATTTGTTTATTGACCAAGGACAAGGGGTGGTGGTGAAGTGATGAAAAAGCATACAGCTGGTTGTTCATACTTTTTTTCCAATATTACCTTCCAATTGTCCCTAGGGTGTACCACAGTACTAATAAAACACAGCTGAATGAGCCAAAACAAAAGCACAGGGACCGAAGACGTGGGCTGCTGCTTCTTTCTAACTGTGTCCCCTAAGAAAGAGACTCCTGCTCCCTGTGAAGAACATCTCAGCTTTGAGACCTGTCATATTTCTCCCCCCAAAATAACCTTGCACATAAGAAAAACTGTGGTGTTAATTAATTGGTACGTAAAGTACGTGACATGAAAGGATCTTTCCTTAATCTGGATTTGAGCCTTATAGCCCTTACAGATCTCATCATTAATCTTATCAGGATAATAAATCACCTTTGGCTTCATAATTAAGACAAAAAAAAAAAAAAAAAAAAAAAAAAAAGAAAAAAAAAAAGAAAGAAAAACAAGCTACATTTTACTCCTTCTAAGAATTCAGCACTAGGGCAATGGACAGCATTAAGAAACTGCCTTGCTACAACAGTTTCGTACACATCCTCTTCATTCACTTTGTTTTCTTAAGCCTCCTACAACATGCACAGCAAAGAAAGAAGGGCCAACTTTTCTCTTTTCTCAGCACAGCAGAAAGACACCAAATGTTTGGGCCGCAAATCCACTTGGGTGATCCATTTTCCCAGCTGAGTCTCTGTTGCTGGCAGCGATCTCAAAACGAAGACAACAACCATCTGTGTTGCAGTACAAGATAACAAAAGACTAGAGTCCTCTTAGCATTAGCAAAATCTACCTCAACTAGTATTATAAACTTGCATCACAGAGATGTTCTGATGAGGATAAAGTCCAAATTGTGAGAAAAAAAAGCACTTGTGAGTTTGATACTGTCAGTGTCTTATATGTGTGCTAAAATACACACACACACACTTTCATTTCTGAATCAGGTTCTATTTCCTGTTTCTAATCACTAGAAATGGTCACTAGCCACATGGAAGTGGCAAGGAATTAGCAATATTTAAGACTTTCTAAATGAGATTCTCAACAGCCTTAATACAGATGAAAGCCAAATCAGCAGGACAATTTCTGTGACATTGAGAGTACCTATTCAAATACCCACTACAAGTTAGTTAATTCAGTATGTAAATTTAACATATCCCTTTTTTTTTTTTGACTAGAAATAGTGTTATTGAAGTCAATCTGTCAGATTTACAAGACAAACCAAGTAATTGCCTAAAGAAAGCATTAGCTTTAAAGTAATTGGTTGCAATGCAAGTATAAGCTACTCCATCCTTCAGCATAAATGCTCGGTGATTATGCTACATCTCTAATGCTAGCTGCACTATAACTGCCAGGCAAATTGTTGGTAGGGCTCTGCAAACCACGTACCCAGCAGAGATCCATGTACAAACTGGCAGCCAAAATGCAGACAAACCCTCTTTGACTGGGGAGGGAATCCCTCCCTGCACTTGTAGTGCCCTGTAGAGCAAATAAATTAAAATCCATGGACTGAATGCACCATTTTCTGCCCAGTGGGAGCTGCAAATTGATCGTTTGCATTATCTGTCCGTCTGGCAGCTACAGTTGAATGTATGTGACCCCACGTAACACCACTGTTGAGAAGACATCAGACTTGGGCAGGAGGAGAGGCTCTCAAGCACCATGCAATTACCACGCCGCTCGCCTGCTCCGTGCGGATTGCTATAGTAACCAGACACCTCGTACGGATATTTCCTAACGGGAAGCATTCCTCTCTAATGCCTTGAATATTTGTTGTCTGGGTAATCATTAACTTGTGCTTTATTTTAGGGGTAAAGTAGTTCAGCTGCTCGTGTTCATTTGAAAAGAGAGAGATGCCTAGAAGCGAAATCAGCAAACGGTTCTAACATGGACAGAAAATGCAAGGCTCGGGTGGATACCTGCAGGATACAACAGGAGTCAGCAGACCGGAGGCTTCTGCAGCCCGACTTGGAGATTTGCCAGGGAAACTGGATGCCGCTTTTCCGGGAGCTGTAGGAATGGGCAGGGCAGCTTCCCAGCTGGGGCACCTGGAGCTCTCGCCAGCTGCCAGGATTCGCGCTCCTACCTCTGTCCCGGAGATCTCGCTTCAGACAGGAGACGTGCTTAAAGCCAAGCTGTCCACCAACAGGTTTCTTATTTTCTGCATAATTCTGGGAGAACCTCTGGTCTTTCTTCACAGGTTTAAATATAATCAAAGTCAATAGAAATTTTCATGACTGGAATCCATGCAAGACAAAATACTTACTCTGAAAGTCAGTTTCCCTGAACTAAGAAGACAAGAATAGGCACAACTTTTGGGCTAGCTCTATTATCCCATCTATTAAACAGGAATAATTGTCTGTCTTGACTTAGCAGACAGAGAATGAAAATTAATTATTTTTCAAACACTCTGAATATTACTTCAATGAGCAACACAGATGAGTCCCTAAGGGAATAACAATTCTGTGTTCAAAGTGGAGTTTGAATAGCATGTTTTAAATAAGACCCAGAGATACAAATTGAACAACAAAGAGTAAACAAGATATTGAATAGCCGAACATTAAATGCAGAATGTCTGAATTATGCACTGAATAAGGCAGCAGCGGATGGAAAAATATTATGGTCATGTGCAATGGAAGACAGCATCATGATGTACCCACACGGCAAAGGTCAAGAGCATTTCCTATCCTTGCAATCTCACTGAAGCCCTTTCCAGGGCACTTTTTCATGTATAATATGTAAAAATGAGTAAGGTCTCAAATACTGGATCTTTGACACTTAGTTTTTCCTAGATGATCTCAAATCCACCATAACTTGCTGAAAACCACATTCTACACACAAGACAAGGAACTATGAGCTCGTTTCATTTAATCCCAACACTGATACCAGCTGTCTAGGCATTTATTGATCAGTACTAGAGCAAATCCCTGACACATTACAAACCTAACTGCTGGCTACACCAGAACCACACGAAACTTCTCACTAAACCCAACTCACAGGGAGGAAGCTAAATATATCCTGTTATAAACTGATTTACTGCTATTAACAATGGATATAACATCAGAGCCTGATTTCACCCAAGAGCAGATGAAGTGACCAAGCCTGCACCAGCTGGTTACAGCAGAGTTCCACATCCTCCCAAGCTAGCTTACGGTTTGTACCATTTACTTGCTCTTTGAGAGACACTAGTCTCAGCTACTGCTCTTTCTAAGGAGAGACTGCCCAGATAGGTTCCTTCAGCCTATTCCACAATTACACTCCTCTGTGCCAAGCACTAAGTAGATGACAATGCATTAACGTAAATGGAACAGGAAATATCTGGGCATCCATCGCATGAGTTCCCCTTCAAGCTGCAAATACAGAGACTAACTGCTCTGGGAGATAAGTCCTGGTGTTGTCTCAAGCAAGGAAGCCGTGGAGTCACAAAACCATGAGCTCCTGAGCGATGGCTTTTCCCTACAGAGCGCTCGCTCTGGGTCCGACTGTGCCAGCATCTCCCTGCACCCCCATTTTCCCCTGCCACCGCGTTCTATTTTGAAGCGGGTTTAGTCACATTATCTGGGACAGTTTCTTGCCTTGAGAGAAAAACAGCTCCTCTAACTTCCAGTGAAAAATTGCGTGCCTATATTTAGCAACAAAAATTGGAGTAACACTGAACAAATAATTTATTCTTTCCTTGTTGTAAAAGAAAACTTTAATATGTCAATCTCATATCCACCAATTGAAAACTGTCCTTTAGAAAATATCGTCTTTCAAACTGTACCTATATTGGTACCTATATGTACTCAATGAAATACATATTGACAAAAAGCTAGAAGTATTTTTCAACATTCACCTCAGCTCTTATGTTGTTATTTATATTTTTAAATGTTGTGTTATTTATATGTTATTATGTCATATTATATATATTATATATATCATATATGTAACATATTATCTGTGTTATAAAGTGCATAACGTATAATATGTTATTTAAATTAAAAATCTCTCCTTCACAATCTGCTTATACTAGAAAAAAACACTACTCGTAAATGGTTCCCTTGCTACTGAGATATGACATGCAGTACCTAGATATTAGCAAGTCCTCAATTTCGTTCTTAGGACTAAGCCTGAGAATAAACCCAGGCCCAAACTGTGGGGCTTTTTGTGCTGTCGCAGCAAATGGACAGAGCCAGGCCTCTCAGTGATCTTCGCTTAACACAGGGGACCCCACAGGTCCCAGAGGCTGCTCTAGAGCAAGGCAGCAAATTGTAGGGATGAAACTGGGCTCCAGACAATCCTTTTACAGCTCTCTTCTCAGGGTACATTGTTTACCAAGGTTACAATTCAGTGAAGCATTTAATCAAGTTTAAGTGCTTTTCTATACTGCGATGATCTTAAAAGCATGCCGAAGTGGTGTAATTACAGAGTAACCTTATACAATAGGCTGTAGGCTTACCTATCCTGCTAATTGAAACATAAAAAAATGAAGCATGAAAAGCATGAAAAAAATGAGACCTGCATAAATTTTAACCTAAAAAACATGACTTTTAGTCATCTTTAAACAGTATATATTCTTGATAAAACTTTCCCTAAATTGAAGAAACCAATGCTTTGCATTAGTAAAGATGTGATTTACTAATATGATTTGTGATTACATAGTCTTGCCATTTAGGTCATAAAATAGTCATAGGCTTATATCATAGCAAATAAACCGGAGCTGCCCAGAATACTTAGGAACTTGCAAGTGAATTATCCTTCACAGTCAAATCGATGATGGGTCTTAAGCATAAACATCATCTTTATCCACAGAAGGTATTTCCCAGTACAGAGCTCAAATTCTGAAGCAAATTAAAAGCAACAACAATGTCAGGAGACTGGTAGCAGCCCCACAGCCTTCCACTCACCTTAAAGAGACAGCTCTTCTCTCCAGCACTGCAATTAACACTCCTACGGTGAGTAAAAGGATGATTCATTCTAGCAATAGCAAAAAAAAAAACATTCAAGGAAAATGGCTACATTATAGACTTCTGCCTTAAAATAGGTCTTTCCTTCATCTGCCATACTGTGAGGAGCCAAAATACTATAAACAGAAAATTCATTCCAAGCTCAAATATATCCTAAGCCAAAACATTTCTAGAAATGGATGGGTGTATTTTTACCTCCCTTGCCTGCCTCGAGAGGGAAACCCTGGCCCCGGATCGTGATGGTGAAGCCTGCGGCTGGGGCAGCTGGAACCACCAAGGTCAATTTTCACATCATCTTCCTCAGTAAAAGGCTCTGTCCAGAAGCCACCTTGGCATGAGTGCTGCCCAACAGAAGCCCTGGAGAGACAGCACAGCAAGCCAAAGCAGTATTTCCGACCATTCTGAAAACCAGGAGCAATGTTTCCCTTACGTAAGATATGCCTGGAGTAGAGAGACTCCACTGTAGCACACCATGAGCTCCACTAGTCATCAAAATATTTTGGTCAATAAAAAACATCAGAGGGACAAAACATCAGTATCTTGTAAAGTATTCCAGCTACTTTTCCTTAAGCGTGTATTTTGGATATCAACTATTTCACTGTAAACATGCTGGCATTTGGACTTCTATCATGGCTAGAAATCCAACCTAGAAAAAACATTCAGATGCAGTTAATATTTTGAAATTAGACATGGGCAAAATCAGCTGAAATGCCAGTCACTGTGCTTCCTGGGAGAGGAACGGCTTGGCCACAGCCACTGGATCTTCTGGTACACTTAACCTTGGGAGAAGAGCATCAGTGAGGCTGGTGTCAGTCCAAGCCCTGCAAGAGACCCCTGCAAGGGCCCGTTGGTGCAAAAAAAGGCAGATGAAAAAAGGAAAATAGAAAGCAAAAGAGAACTAAAGAGTTTGTTCAACTCCTTAAAGTGGGCTTTATTTTTCAATACAAATTAAGTTAATTCATTTTTAAAAGAAAAAAAGATTTTGTATTTTAACCTCTAATATTATAT
>JAVCKT010041471.1:0-17625 GCA_032273925.1 Rhynchotus rufescens
GAAAGAGAAAGGAGGCGGAGGGAATAAAAAGTGAAGATAAAGAGGCAGTTTCTATCCTTCGTGCAGTTGCCGAAGAAGCCAGACCAAGTGGCTTGGCCAGAGGAATTGGGTCAAGGCCCTTCCAGAAGAGCAGGAGCAATAACCAAGCCCATAAAGCCTCCTAGCTGGAAAACTGAAGCTGTGGTGACAAAGAACTCGCCTCCTTTCTGGACAGGAGAAGCAATGGATATCTCTGGAGCAGAAAGGAAATGAAGAGATCTGAGTGGTTTTGCTAAGGCAAACACGGATGTGTCAAAACCAATTTCTAGCAAAACTCTGCAGAACACGTCAGCAGGGATTAGTGACTGCCAGATCTCAGCGTCTTACTCAGGGCTGGCTCAGCGCTGCCTTTGCTCGTGCCCACTGCCAGGAGAACAGGTTTTATTGCTTTGTTTTGGTTCGCTCCTTATTGAAACGGGAGATGTTTTATTCAGTGATTTGACCCCAACACAATAACAACAAAATCACACAGGCACACGCTCTCTCAATACTTCTGACACGGGGAAATTTGGAAGATTTTGTGCCAAACATAGAGATTTTTTTTGTGAAATTTCCAAGTACTTAAAAGCAAGAGTTACAGGATTATGCAACTTTGCTGGAGCTCTTATTGCCACAATCATTAAAATTAATACACGGTTCTATAAAAGTATTTTGCTGCAATTCTGGACTGTTTCCATTGCGGACTGCACATCCAAAACAGAACTATCACTGTATTTAGGCAGTGCCTA
The DNA here is from genome assembly GCA_032273925.1 of Rhynchotus rufescens. Taxonomy (NCBI): domain Eukaryota; kingdom Metazoa; phylum Chordata; class Aves; order Tinamiformes; family Tinamidae; genus Rhynchotus; species Rhynchotus rufescens. The sequence continues at coordinate 768 of JAVCKT010041471.1, forward strand.
GAACTTCAAGGCTTGCATGCAACGAATGCAATCTTGTGGCCTAAGCCCAGGAATAAGATGTGCAGAATCCACTCTCGTTTATCCTCTTTTTATTGAATTTCAAAGAATTTTTATTGAATCTGATCTTTTCCAAAAAGAAGCTAACAAGCAGCCCAGCATTGTGGCTGAGCTGTCCTTGCCACAATTTCAGGAGGGAACAAATCAGAGCTGTTTCATTAAATCTTTCTGTGTACTTTAAAAAAAGCATTGCTTTATGAAGCATTTCAGCCACCTCCAGTCTCCGTCCCATCTGGCCCTCAATTCCGGCACTATGTGAATTCCTGAACCAGGTGTTTCACTGCAACCCTCAGTCTCACTCTGCTGCAGAAAGGAGGGGAAATAACGGGGGAGAAAATAGGGGGAAAGGAAAGATTTCCTCTGCTTAAGGAAGAAAAACCTGCCCATGGCAGGTGCCTGGGATTTCCTTGGTGGTAACAACCCAAGCAAATAGGACAAGTCTCTAATAGACAGAGCTTTGAGGGCTCTTTCCATGCAGCTCTTATCAGTGATCGCTGCAGCACGTCCACCTGGGCAATAACACCTAATTTCAGTAGCTGAGCCAATAATTTGGGACTGGACAGAGAAGGGCAACCCCAGCAAGCACAGTTTGGCTGCTGGACTACTAATGGGAGAACTCTAAAAGCATCTCCTCTTGCTTGTCTGCAAGTAGTGGCGATAACTCCTAAGCTCAGCAGCAGAGAGGACATCATTTCTGTGGTTCCTCTCAATGACAAATCTCTGCTCCGCAATGAAGAGAGGTTGATGATTCTCAGAAATGTGGCGAGACAGATCTTCATAGCAGAAAGAGGAGGAAAATGAGCCCTTGGCTCCTTGTCTGAAGTGTGGGATATCCCATATGGGATCCATGTCTGGGAGCCTTCTTGAACTGCTGGAGATCTGTTTTGCACACTCTTCTCTCCCTCACCCCTTAGCGAGCACCTTGGGCTGCGTTAGCATCTTCGTAAACCTACTGCCAGGGGGTTGTCATGCCTTTGAGCAAGAGGGTTTTGGGAGATAGTACTGTGGTTGAATGCAGTTGTGAAATAACAGAACCGCCCTGCAACCAATGTCTAAGAGAGAGCTGCACTCACACACAGGAGGGCCTCAAAAGTAACTGGGATGCTTCAGTCTCTCCTGGGCATGCAGGTTTGCAGAGGAAGGACGTAGGTCCATCATTCCACAGCCCTTCTGAACAGTGGCCCTGAGAATTCATAGCAGCTATATTGTACTGAGTGATGTACATTGCCTTTTCATCCCTGAATTTGCCCTTCTTTATGGCGAGCCAACATTATATGTGTTTTCTTGGCCACAGCCATGCGAATGCTAGATGGGGAAAAAGATCTTAAGCAATGTTCTATCTCTCACCCATCAAAATAATCCAGTCAAATCCTCTTCAGATTAACTCAAGAGCCATTGCTATATTATGGCAGAGAATAATTTGATCGTGAAAGTCAAGTGCCCTAATTATAATCCAGATTTATTTAAAACAGAAAAGGTAGAAGAAAATATATATTTTTTAAGAGATCAGACATAAACCATCATGAGAGTTGCTTTAAAAAGAACCACTATCCTGTCCATCTTCAACACTTGTAAAACTAGAGGAACCTCAGCCTGCCAAAATTACATCTTTCTAGTTTCCAAGCTCTTAAATCATCCTTACAGTGCAGTTGCACCTCTGTAAGGCTTCTGTTGCTGTATTTTTCCTCCAAATTTTGTTTTGCTTCTATCACTGCTTGCAAGAGGTTCATCTGGTTGAGCAGGTTAGCATAAAGGATGGAGAACAGGGCAGAGCTGCTTGACATATAGTCATCAGCGCGGGTGAATTAGGCTCCGCTTCAGGCTAGCTGACTGTGGGCAGCCGGCCATGGGGTGCACAGTGCAGCACTGATAGATGCCTTGGCCAAGGTCACTTGGTATAAATTAACTGCTCCTCATCCTAACCTCGACCTCGCTCCTAATCTCTGGGTTTGGCCAACTTCCTTTTGGGGATGGCTGAGGCCTCCACGGGAGGGCAAGCAGTGTCACATCCCGCAGAGCCGTGCCCCCTTTCCCTGGAGGCTCTCCTGACATCAGAAGCTGCTCCTCCGCTAAAGCACCTTTCACTCATTCACTATCCCCAAAAGCCAGCTGGGTTGTGAGTCAGCAGAGCCTGTTCTTCAGGTGTCACCTTCTACCTTCCTCTTACCAGTATTTCTACTCTTGATCAAATACAAATTGCTGGTAAATTTAACCCAGCCTCTTTTGGGCTGCAATTGTCACCATAGCTGCAACGGTTGACAAGAGCCCCTGGTGCGTGCAGAGTGCCCAGCCCTGGCTGCAAGGCCATCAGGAGATTTCCGCATGTCTCCCATGCTTCCTCCTGGGCTCCTAGGCCTACCCTCTTTGGAGAAATTGTTCCCCACTACAGAGCTCTGGTGAATAAACTCCTTCTTGGTGGGTTTATATGGTGTGCTGGTCACAGCCCCAGGAAGTTTGTTTTATGGCTGTGTAGGCTCTTGAGTAAATACAGGCATAACCTCTAGCCCTGCTCCTGTGCCTTTTGCAGCCAGCCACTAGGTTAAAGACCTAGCACATCTCAGACCTCTAGGATTCATCTCCCTGTACGTGCTTTAAGGAAGGCTCTCATCCTACGTTATTTTATGGTAGGGTTATAATCCTGCTTTAGGTAGGGTTATAATCCTCCTTTTGTCCTTCCTCCCTCTGGCAGAGCATGTCATGGTCTTTGCATCAAAATACATTTTCCCAATGTTCAACCGTCCTCATGACCCCTTCTGTAGCTGCTCTCTGCAGTAGGATCTTCCTCACTGTTATATCCTGAGAGGTCAGTAATTCACTTGGATTTCTTCTTAATTCCTTTCTTCTGCAGAGATAAGCTATGGAAGGGGTCATGGGGACAGATGAGCGTTCCAAAAGTTGCCGGGTGAATAACTTATAATGCTTTGAGGCTTAGCTCTCATTGAGTGAGCTGCTCATTATTATGGTCAGGTTTCTAACAGCCCTAAAAGCCATCTTTTTCAGTTGGATAACTTGATTAGTGATAGTCAGACCTCCACTCACACAACTGCCATTTAGTCACGGCCGAGACATTCAAAAAAGCTCTGGACGGGTCACACCAGAGCACCTTTGAACCCAGGCTTGTCCTGCACCCCAACTTGGGTTAGCTGTTTTACAGCGTGACTAACCGTGCAATAAACAACGATAAAAGACGTCAGCGTTTGGTGGTGTTGCTGTTGTTTGTTGAGGCGAATGAGCTGCACAGCTAGAGCATCAGCTGTTGCTTCAGAGGAGGAGGAGGGAGGGGTTTTGTGGCTAGATCTTAACTGCAGTGAGTGCGTAGGACCAGGTGATTAGGAAGTGTACCCAAGCTGGGTGCTGAGTGCCAGTCCTTGATGCAGCTTCTAGTGTTGGATTTTATTCAACGGCTGAGGATTTCACAGGCTGGTCCTGGATACAGGCTACATTTTTTTTTTTCTTTTTCCTGTCATAGCTGGATGAGTTTTCTGGATCCACAGCATTGGATCTGAGGAAGTAATTTCCAAATTACGAGGTTCTTCAGGACATCTAACATCACAGCTCATATTTTACCATCTTGAAAAAAGGAAAAATAAATAAATTCCTTTGCCCATAGTTCCCTTGGGGAACTGCCTTCCTGCCTTGCTCCTTACCTTGAATGCTGCTTCTTTATTATTTTTCTTTATATTACAATCAGTAATACAAAGCCTACTTTTATTCTTCTGGTCAGAACAATGTCATGAACTTAAGAAACATCCCTGGATGTAAGAAGACATGTCCTGCATCACAGCTTCAGCATCCAAAGCCCAAGGATTTCTGCGCGAGTCTTCTATAGCTTGGAAATTTGTCCCTATATCCTTCACAGAGCAGTTTTTATAAATATGAAATTGTCCTCCACGCTGAGATGGAGACTATTCCCTCCCAGAGAATAAACAGCAATATCTCTTCCCTGAATAACAAGCCATTTCAGTCTAGCCAGGGGCCAGGATGATCTTCCCTGCTGATTTCAGTGTTTGCAGATACTCATGGGCCAGGTGTGCATGTGAGAGCACTGCTGCCCTTGGAAGCCCAACAAGCAAATGATCGTCAAGATGATTATGTTGGGGAGACTGCAGAGGAAAACTGAGATGTGTAACTCCGTGCCTGACCAATTGAAACCAGATGGAAAAGCAGGGCCAGCCTGGGCCTCACCCCTTAAGAGCATCAACACAGTGCTCAGCAGAAATAAAAAATGAGGAAGATGCAGGGAAGAGCTGTGCTTGTTATGAAAGCTGCTTTGGCAAAGACTGGAAGGTCTCATCAAAACTACTTCCTAGCAGAAGGAACGTAGTTTTTGAGAGTACTGATGTTCTGCATCCAAGATGACTATTCTCTGCTTTGGATGCAGCTCCAATTAATTACATTAGGCTGACATTAGCAAAGAGGGGCTTACCCCAGCATCCATATAGCTCTGCTGATGTCAAATTGATCTACCAGTGGAAAATATGCCCCATGAGTGTGTTTCAGTCAGTAGCTTGAGGAGACATGGGATTGCAGTGTGAACTGGTGAGGTATATGGAGAACTGTGGGCCTGATTCATCATCATCTGCGCTTTGCATTAGTTCGTTGGTCTGGGTAGCTACAGAGCTGGTGCGTCCTGTTGGTTGAGCATATCCTCTTGAAAGGAGTACCATAAACCATCAGGAAGAGCTGTGAAGCTGTGCTGTGGCTGCCTCAAAGGAGATCTCCCAGGCTGCAGACCTGCTGCGTAGTCCAAAATGGACAAAGGTCCTCCCGAGTGTCCTGCAGAGCTCCAAGCTAGGAACAGCACTAAAGTCCTCTGCAGACACCTCCAAAACTACTTAGGCTCTCTGATCCCCTTGGTAGGGAATGTTATCTGTCTACCTACCTTATGGTTTGCTGCTGCTGCCTGTCATCATCTTGTGCAAAGCGTGGCCATCAAGAGCAACCCTGCAGCAGCACGGGGCAGCCTCTGCTCCGGCTGATTCCTATTCAGTTAACGGCAGCAAATTCTTCTCCTTCTTGATGATGTCTTGGCTAAGGCTGCACTATCATCTGGCATGGCCAAGTGTGACGGGTGTAGGAGGAACGCTCTTCAAAGCCTTAGAAAGAAATGCAGCCCCAGGAGCCATGTAAAATGAACAAAAGTCCATCAATGTATGATTTTCTTGCCAGGCACTTGGCTTCCACCGTATCGCCTAACAAAACATAATGAGAAGAACCTGAAACCAAACTCCTTTTGCCTTCTCAGCACTGTAAATCACTTCCCTCCCATGCACTCAGCCTGCAGGAGATACCCTTCCCTGCCAGGACTATAAGAGAGGAAGGGTTAAAAGAGTAGAGAAGAATCCTTAAAATTAGGCAAGGGCCACATTTCCTTGTGTGCATCTCATTTAGTTTCCTCTGTTTCACAGCGTGCTGCCTGCGGTCTGTAATTTAAAAGTGAGGAACTAGATTTGTGCCCAAGGGTTGGACTTTCTCTGCCAGCAGGATGAAAACTGAGCGATGCTGATCTCTGCTAGTTTCATCAAGAGTGGAGGAAGATTCAGCATCCCCCCGGGGCTGGAGGAGCCAGGGGGTGGCATCACATAGGTGAGCCCGGTGAGGGGGCAGAGCACAAGGCTGAAGTAGAGCCAGCTCCTGGGCCTGCAATCAGCTCAGTGAGTCAACTCCAGCAACGAGGCGTCTGCTGGTTGCACAAATCTGTGCTCATAACAGGGCTCCTGGTTAGTCCTCGTGTATTACGCACTTTGAGGCTGATTAAGCTCGAGCCTTTGCACAAGGGCAATTGGGCATAAGTAGCCCTGGCCTCACCTTTTGAACCCTTGAGAAGCCCTCAGAAGACCAAATGGGTGAAACGTGTAGCAATGAATTGCACGCTGAGCTGTGCAGGACGCCGTGTGCCTTCCATGCCCCTGACCTGTAAAATACCCTGGGCCAGGCCCCAGCACTCCTGCTTTTAACAATCGAAACCACAGCATTTCTGCTTTTACATCTAGATTTGCCAGCACTTCTTGTGTTATCTACTAAAACCACATAAGCTGCCATGGCTGGGGCAACTCTGTCTCCTTGGGAAAAGCATTCATTGGAGCACTGCGAGCTTATTGGTGTGAAAATAGACACAGACAGTGTGCAGAGCAGGTGAGTACAGGGCATAGCACTGCCAGGAAAACCCCTGGGCTGCAGCAGGGACATCCTTGAGCCATGTTAAGGTCTCGTCCCCTGGGCTTGAGGGGACGAGCGCCAGGCGCCAAGAACGTCCCAGGAGCATTTTGAGACTTGCCTTTTCTTCAGGGAGGGAAAGTTCTCCCTGAGGAGAAGGTTGAGCGATGGAGAGGCGGAAGGGAACAGCAAGTGTCAGGGAGCACTTGTCCCTTGGACTTCCTGCAGTCTGTGTCTTCCTCGTGGGTTTATTAACCCCTGAGGTAGACGAGTGCTGACCTTGTGCTTCAGATGTGCTGGGGGCATCCACCTGTGTGGTGAGGAGACAGGTCGGCGAGGGAACCTTGAAGACGACAGCGGCCGACGCAGCCGCTGCAGGGAGGAGGTTGTTTTAACGCGGCGAACGTCACACATTTCTGCAGCATAAACTGAAGCCACGGAGTTGTTAGGAACAGCATGGGATGTTCCCTTGAGCAATGAGATCAGCAGTGCCTCGGGTTCGCGTGGAGGACGGGGGACAGTCAGAGGAGGCTCTTGCTTTCCTGGAATGAGCCAAATGCCCACTGCTCGTGACTGAGAAGTGGGCACAGGGGCACCCGGGGCGACTTGCAAACAAGTCACCTCCCTCTCTCCTCACACAGAGGAATATCCCGGCCCTGGATAGAGCAAAGATGGGGATGGGAATGCCGAGGGAGGGCAAAAAAAGAGCAGGATGGGGAAGATGGAGGCTTTCCTTGCCACCCACAGGCCACCAGAGCTCATCTGCGCCCTCCAATACCTGTGGGAGCTGATTAGGCAATCAGGAAGCTGATGTCCCAGAGAAGCTCTTTCCATCGAGTTCCCCAGGGCTGCACTCATGGAGGGGGAGAGCAGCGGCCCCTCGGCGGGTGCCTGAGCTTGGTGCCCAGCGCGGGGCTCTCCCGCAGGCCCCGCACACCCTCTCGTGGCCACGAGCCGGGGCGGGAGTGTGGGGCGCCCGTGGGACGAGGAGACAGAGCCCTAGGGGCAAGGAGGCAGTGCCTGGGAACAGCACGTCCTTCCTTCGGGCACCCCAGGGTGGGCTTGACACTGTCACCTGCAGGATCCTCCACTGCTTTGCAGCAGAATCTCCGTGATTTCTGACAAAATATTTTTCACCCTCCCTCTGCCGTTACTTTTCTCTCCAGCGAGGAGCCTGCGAGATAAATCACTTCTTTGCATAAACAAAAGTGCAGTGAGATCTTGGTGAAAAGCACGCCTGGAAACTTCTCACAAATGGAGCTTTTCCATGAGAGACGAGAAGCGGAAAAGCAGAAGGTTGCGAGGGAGCAATTTCATCCGCCTGATATCCCATTTCCCTCCCTCTCCTGCTCCCTGCGCTCTCTCAGACCTCCCACTTCTCTTGTACTTGCAGAGCCTTGCAGAGGACGTGGAGGGCCAGCTGTGCCCAGCGGGCTGCAAATCCATCCTGCTGCTCCCAGCCAGGCGCTCTGGTGGTGGGGCAGGCAGAAAGGCAGCAAAACAGCCCGGGAATGGGAGAGGTTCGGCGGATCTTTACTCACACCTGCCTGGAGGCTCGGCACACGCTCGCTTACGTTTCCTGCGGCTTTAAAGTTCCCTCTCGGCACAAAGGAAAAGAGGGAGGAGAAACGTGGTTTCATCATCGCTCCGGAGCCCAGACTTATAAAAACTTTGCACTCATGCTGCCTCGCTTGTAGGCTTGGACAGTTTTCAGTTCTGACTGTATGAGATCCCAGCGGAGCGAAAGGAAAGGAGAGGGAAGGCTTCAGAGAGCGTTGGCCTTCTCAGGAGCCTGCAACAACCGAGCTCCTTGGGGCGCTTCGGATCCGCCAGGAAGCTCTGCTGCCCGTGCCCTCTCCTCCTGCGGTGGCCACCCGCACACGATGGGACTTCAGCCAGAAGCCGGCAAGTCCGCAGCCACCAGCGGCGGCCCCAAGAGCCCCGGCCCCTGTTATCGAAACATCTTCTGCAACATTAAGGTAAGGATCGGGCAGCCGAGGTCCACCCGGCTGGCTCACCTGGGCGCTCCAGAGCGGGCCGGGTGCTCGGTGGGTTTTGCAGGGCACTGTGCGTGGTGGAACCTCCACTCCACACTCGGCACGTGTGCCCGTGCGTGCGCGCGCTCCGCCGCGGCCGAGGGGAGCGCACGCGACAGGCTCCTCAGCGCGAGCAGCTCTGCAGCTCTGCGCTAGCCCCGGGGCTTGCCCGGAGTGCCCGGGACATAGTGTGCTGCTGCTGCTGCTGAGAGAATGATTAACTACCTCCTGGCACGAAAGGAAAACACTGCTTTAAAAGAATATTGATTGGCTTCAAATTATCTCGGTGGGGAGAAGCGTACTTTTGGAGACCGCCAGTGACAACGTCTGAGATGGGTCTCGGCCAGAGGGAACTCGCTTCCCTGCAGGCCCTGCCAAGTTATTCACCTGCCCCTGCTCAGCCCGGGGAAGCGCATCCCCAGCCCGAGCGCCAGGCAGGCGGGCTCTGAGCTCGCTGCCTGCGTGATAAACCGCCTGCCCTCCTGCCCACCGCCAGCATTTCCAATCATGATGGCAAGCAGGCTTTAAACCCTCTCCAACAGACAAACACCGCTTCTTCTTTTCTTTTTTCTTTTTTTTTCCTCCCTTTACGGCACTGTTTGGTCTGTTCCTAGACAGTCATAAGTACTGCTGCACGTGCTGGTTTCCATCTCCTGGAGGGCTGTTTGTGCTCATCCAGCTTAGCAGAGCTTTCCTGGAGAGACTTCCGTGCTTCTCCTGGCAGCATCTCCTCCAGCTGACACCCCAACTCAGGCTGCAGGGGAACAAGGGCTCCCTGTGGCACCTGTGTCCTGGGTGGGTGCCACACGGAGTGGAGAGCTGGCCAGGGTGACCAAGAGGGACCATCACACTGATTGGTCCCTCAGAGGGGTTAAGTGGAGCAGGACCCTGTGGTTGCTGCCTCATGAGATGCTACGGAGTGAGGACTCAGGCAGAGGAGCAGCCAGCAGGTCCAACCTGCTTTACCTCGAGCTGGCATTGCAGGTCATGCCGTGGGGCTGGGTATGATTTCTCTCGGGTGCTGCTCTCATCAGGGAAGCCTTGAGCTCCTCCAGGCACATGTGGCGAGATGCATTGACCAGCAGTGCTTGTGTCACTGGGGCCAGCGAGTGACCATATGGGGGCTCCCAGGGCTGATTTCATAACTAATGCTGATCATAGAATCATAGCATCATAAAATCATAATGGTTGGAGAAGACCCTCATGATCATCAAGTCCAACTGTGGACCTGATGGACTTGAGGGCTCAGATGTCCATGCAGTTCATCATTACCCGGGTTGAGTTTCCTAGCAGTGTGATGTGATGGCTCTTTCTGGCTGCAAATTCTGGGAGCAAAACTTTGAAGATGTGGATAATCATGAGCTGCCTCTGGACTACCCTGGCAAACCTTTGTGGGGTCGGTGGGCTCTCAGACCTGACTCCCACCTGCAGCAGAAGGTCTAATAATGGCAAAAACAGCCTTCACTCTGCTTCTGGAATGACTGTGGATTGAGGTGCACAGGGTTACCCAAATACTGGGATCCTCTTCCCAGTAACTATGCTTTCCTGGGATTATATACAGCTCCTTTTAGTTGTGCACTTGGAGAGGCCTGGGTATCACCTCCCAGCTGCCTCTGCCTTGTCACGCTGCAGGCAGAGCAAAGAAGATGCAGGAGCTTTTGCTGTTCCTTAAGGTGCCTGTTCATCTGTCTGCATAGCCAGGTTGTCTTGAGTCCGTAGTTTCTAGCTTAAATCTCCCAGAGTTTATCCCTCTATCTGGCTAGCGGATTTCATGACTGTGCCCAGAGACGCTTCCAGGCTTCAACCCCCTGAGTAGGGAGTGGGATGTAGGAGATTCCCACCTCCTTGTCCCCTTTCCTCCTGCTCCAGGCACTGTGGATACAGCTGTGTGCAGCCATGGGGTGCTCTGGAGTGAAAAATGACCAAGCTGAAAGGAGCACTTTTAGTTTAGCTGTGTCGTTTCATCTCTGCAGATTCACTTGTGATCACAGTCTAATTGTCCCAGCTGATGGAGGAGGACAAAAGTAAAGAAAGACAGCAGATTTAGCACCTGTAGAGAGGGTAGGAGCAAAAACTAACTCCTTCATGTGCTGCGGACCCAGTCCTGAGGTGACCTCTGGTGATGGCTTTGCCTGGCCCCAGTGATGCAGCGATGGCCAAGTGCCACATGCACCAGAGGGACAGGGAGCCACCAGCTGCCTCTTCTCGACCTGTGTGGGTGTATTTACCCAGGCAGAGCTGGTGGAGGGGGTTGTCCAGGGTGGTCTGTCCGTGCTGCTGGGAACAGCCCTCGGTTTAGCTCACTGTCAGCAGATAATGCTCTCAAGAGCACGATTGTTCCAGGGGATGTCCTGGCCAGGTCTCACCTACTGCTTCCTCCACCACATTATGATTCACATGATGGCCTATCTGCAGGTATTTGAGGTGCAGGATGGGGCTGGGAACTCTTGCAGTGGCTGGGTCTGGAAGGACAACTGTAGATGTGGAAGGACCAGTGTGGAGACAAGTGCTGTAGAAGATATTGACGCTTTAGATGTCACTGCTGCCAGATCCCTGCTGGCTCTAACACAAACAGGCATTTACGGCTGATCTCTGTGCTCTCAGCCACTCGTGACTGGCGGCAGCTCCTTTTTGCTGCTGTAGAATTGCTCCATATCATATATAGATATTAATGACTATGGCTACCATAATGCAGTTAATGTGAAGAGTACTAAAATACTATCAAATTGTTAGTCAAGGGAGTCAGGAGACCAGCTCCACCTGGCTCAGCTTACGGCATGTTTTCTGGCTGCACCATATCTCAGCGCTTCCATAAACCTGGTTATTTGTGTTTATTTTGTGAGTGCACTCCCAGATATGCTGGGGCTACCTGAACTCTTCCAGGAGTTGCCCACTTGTCCCTAATCGCCTTGCAGAGAGGAAGCAGAGTGCAGTGAATAGAGGTCTGGGAAATTATGCTGAGAGTTGTCTCACAGGAGAAGCCTACAGTATCTTGGTAGCTCTAAAGTTGCTGGGAAAAAATGCCTACTTTGAATGGCATTCTCTACGTCTAATGCTTACGCTCCATGTTTGATGTTTTGTCTTCGTTGCATTTATTGTTTCTTGTGTGGGTTTGTGCTGTTTTAATTCATAGCTAATGGCCTGTTCTGCATCCCCAGGAGGGCAACAAGGAAGAGAGATTTGCAAATAACATGTTGCTTAATTTAGCTGGATGATTGTCCCCTGGAAGCCAGTGAGCTCAGGTGTGCAGGGGAGCAGAGTGAAAAGGCTGGCAGAACAGATGGGAGGAGACTTTTATGCAGTTTCTGCAGCCCATGAGACCAGCTGATGTGTAGAAGGAGAATGGAGAACAGGAGAGAGAGGAAAAATGTGAGGTATATCAGCTGGAGTAAGTCCAGGCAGAGATGCAAAAGCTGGGGGGCAGATTTAAATTGGATGCTATCAAGAAGCTTAAGAGAGCAAGTAGCCCCAACAGGGTGCTGCTGCTGTCCCACTTCTCTCACCTGCCCAAGGGATTCTGCACAGCTGGGCATGTGCAGTGCAGCCTCGGTATGAAACTGCTAGATCAGCAAGCACGGGAGAAATATGGGAGTGCAGAGCAGAGGACATGGGCACACTGTGGGTTTTCGGTGTCTCAAACATCTGATGAATTCAAGTGTTTTTACAGCATGGAGGGGAGAGTGGAAGCAGGGCTGCCCTTTGCCTAGGGCCTGAATGGACACTAAGAGGAAGGACTTGCCTGGTCCAGGTAGCAGCTGCTCTCGGTCTCCTCCATGCAGCTTTGTAGCATTTCTTCTGCAAGAATGTCTGGACCTCTCAAATGAGAGCTGCTTGTTGAAGCCCGCCTGCAGATGATGGGTCCTGCATGATGCTGCACAGCTTGTGCTGTGTCCCACCATCCTTGTCCATGCTCAGCACTTTCTGGTACCAAAAACAATGCCACTGCTGGAAAGCCAGAGGCCTCCTCTTTTACTTTGCATTCCTATCTCTGTGAAGGGGGTAGTGTCATCCAGTGTTGGCTGAGGGATTCACAGGAAGATGGAAAACTGGACGCTGAGCTCCAGGGACAGTCTCACACCTCACTTCATGCCCTTCAAGTCCTTAAATCCGGATGCCGCAAGCTGAGATTTGCAGTATCTGGACTGCAGCAACACAGCCAGCAAGATCTGTGTGTTTGCTCTTTCCTCCTTGGGAAGAGAGCATGCAGCAAATGCAGCAAGATGTCTTCAGTGGGAGAAATGGGAGACTTGCCTTGAAGTCTAAGGTACCAATAGCATCGAGGCAAATCTTGTCCTTTACTAGAGAAATTTGCTGAGATGAGAGTGTTTCGGAAGGCTGGGGTCTCATATCCCACTGAATCTTAAACTGCAATTGTGCTGCTTTTATTTAGCTGTTGAAATGTTAGCAAGAATAGGAGATCCCCAGAGTTGCTGACTTTTGGTCAGAAGAGAGTTTTTGAGAGGGAAGCACTATGAGAAGGTAGTCATTGAGGGTTAGGGCCATCAGGTTAAATAGAACCAAGGATATATCCAGTACCTGCTTGGGAAAGGCAAGGAGTTATGGTGACCTGAACAAGGACCTGAAGCAACAGAGCAGGCAGGATTCTTAGAATGAGAGACAAGTGATTTGGCATTGGAAGAAATATCCATTGGGACTGGGCTCTACCAGCATTGATGGCTTAGCAGTGTAGGCTTTAGAAAGCACAGACTGGGTTTTGATGCCTCTGACACTGGTGTGAACTCAGCAAGGGGCATTTAGATCTGGTTTTGGCTGTAAAAGCGAAGAATTGCCTGGCCTTCATCCTTAATATCAACAGCAGGATGAGGAAGAAAACGGGGAAGATCCAGAGAGTAAAACAGGATGGAAAGTTTAGTGGGATCAAGGTCTAGGAGAAATGAAACAAGTTAATTTTATGAGGGGTGAGGTGGTTCAGTGCCCAAACACAACCAAGGAGTGGTCAGCGAAGATAAGATTATCACCAGCAAAATGGGAGAGGAGTGTCACTGATAGGGAGCACAAGGTATGGCCAGGGCTGTGGCTGTGTGAGAGGAGTGTTTACATTCATCTGCGGGTCAAGAGAGACAGAGGAAATCTGAAGCCACCTTCAAAGAACTCATGAGTGGGTCCTGACACACCACAAAGGGTAGAAACGCTGAAAGAGCAAAGACCCTGTAACACAACCCAGCTGCTCCACTCTGGTTGCCCGAGGAGAAGGCTGCTTAAGGAAATGCATCACGTTTTGTAAGCATATTTTTCACAGCAAAGACTGTGGGAAGTTGCAGAGTTAGCCCTTGCTCCTCATACACTGAAGCTCTGGTCTCAGGAATCCTCCACAACCAAGTGCCTCCTTTCGTTGTGAAATTTGCATCTGAGGTAGGGACGCATGAAAATGGGCCTTGGAGGGCTCCCTTTAGGGCAACTGAGCCAAGTGACACTTGCATGGACTCTGCAAAGGCGCTGGGGTATGCGTGTGCATTGGGTGAGGAAAGAACAAACATTGTCTTTGCACTTGACAATGGGTGGCTGTAAAGTCTAGATTATTTGACAGGAGGTAGTCATTATGATAGCCCATAATATAGACAGCAAAACACTTTAGAATACTCTAACCTTTTTATCTGTCCATTTGTTTAGTATTTTGACAATATAAATACAGTTTAGGACTCAGCTTCAGTCACTGAACTGTATACCTGCTCCAAGGTGCTGTGCTAAGGGACGTTGTGTGTGACAGGTTATTTGGTTCCCTTTGTGGAAGCACTGTATTATTTTTTTAATCTTTCTTGGTGATTTTTGGCAGAAAAAGAGGCACATGGTTCTTCTTGGGTATTTATCCTTTGGAGAATGTTCTCTTTTCCGTGGAAATCTAGGAATATAAAATGACAGTGTTCTGATTTTATGGAGGTTTCTTTAGAGAATTAGGCTTATCCTCAGAACTCATGTAGTCAGGCGTGGGGCTTGAATGCCATTGTGGTCCCTACTCAACCCTATGTAGCTTCTGAATCCACTAACTTCAAATAAACCAGGAACAAAAAATAGCCAAAAAAATAAGGTTCTTAAGAGTTATTCAGTTCTAACGTCAAGATCTGAGGCTGGGGAAAGCTGAATGCAGATGTGCTGAAGGACAGAAGCAGGGGAGGCATCATGGTTTTGCAAGGATCAGGACCGTTTCTCTGGGAAGAGCGGGACCTGAGCAGCATTTGACTCCTATGAGAATAGACTTGTGGGTTTGAGAAGTGCAGACTCATTAGTCCGAATGCCAAGCTGAGCACCACCTGCTCTGCTTAACTGTGAACATGCTGGTCTGGTTGAGCTGACCTGAGATTGTTGTATGGTAGTGCCTTAGGTCGCGAGGGATCTGGGGCCCTCAGAAACTACCCCAAAATCCACTGCTGACTTGGTCTTTGCCCAACTTCAGCTCAGAGAAGAAAATTCCTAGTGGCATTAGAAAGGGGACTATTTTCCATATACCTCCTCCTGAAGACTGGCTCTGAGATTCCCTTCAAAGAGCAAATTTAGGGCAGCCGTTTTCCCTGAGACCTTGCTGTGCCCACACCTCTATTCTTCCCAGTGAAATTACATCCCTGCTTCACTCCACCTCCCTGAACAAGGAGTTGCCCAAATCTAACTCAAAAGGCCTCGCTCAGTGTAAATGGAAGAAGCCTCCTGAGATGTGCATAGCAAGGGTGTTCTGCCTTGGGCTAGGATACTTGGAACTCCTACAACCCAGATATAGACACGGGACACTTCAAATGGGAGAAGGGAGGAGTTTTCCGTTAATGAGGACAAAATCATGATCCAACTTCCCCAAAACTCAGCTGCAACATTTTGGTCGGACCTGTCCAAGATATATGTGGATATGGGCCAAAGTCATTAAAGAGACTTTCCACTGAATTCAAGAGGTTTTGGTTTGGCACTCTGGAGTCCAAAATACAACTCTAATAGCATTGTATGGGCAGAAAGACCTAACAGAGTGTCCTTACTCCTAGTCCTTTCCAAATATTTACTCCTGCCAGATTTATTCTGTGTCTTCCTGAAACAATTGTTCTTGGCCACATCATAACTCAGTGTCATCAATTAGCTGAGAACAGTTTGATAGGTTCTGTAAGGATCTTCACTTCTTTTTACTGCTCCCCAGACAGCTCTTATGTCAATCAAATGAATTAAGCCCTGGCTCTTTCCATGAGTCTAGCTAAAAGTGCTACCATGCAAAAGTTTATGTGCGTATATTAACATTAATGTGCACACATAAGAACAAAGTTAGGTAGAAGGGATAACATATGCTGGTGCCCATAGGACTCTGCGAGACTGTAGGGAGTCCACGGTCTTCTGTGAAGCTCATTATTTTACACGAGTATGGGGCTTAAGTCTTAGTTATTTTAAAAGCAGTAGAATGTAACTCAAGCAACGATGCTTTAAAAGTCCCAGTATCATCTTTCTACCCAGTTAATCCAAGCCTCTGGTGAGAGATAGAGAGAGAGAGGGAGAGAGCTACATTTCCCTAGTACACTTGTGGGGTCTAGACTCCAAGATCTGTGGGGTGAGGATGTGTTGCTAAGATCCTTCTTCTGCAGAAAGAGCTGCCCTGCGGGGCTTCCACATCCTCTATCTTGTGGGAGGTCTTTCAAGGTAAGGGTACTGAAATGTGGTGTGAGAGAGGACATCAGACACGCTCTCCATAGCAGGAAGCTGAGGTAAAAGAGTGACAAATACCCACTTGCTTTTCCAGGGAGTAGATAGGAATGGGCAATGGCCATGCCAACTCCTCTAGTTGCACATCACAATACTCTTCATAGACCCTCGATCCCTCCAGACTAGAACCATGCTCCCAGCTAGAGAAGACCTTTGAACTTTTATTGGTTTCTGGAACCACCACGGAAGCAGCTTTTCCTTCTAAATAAAAAGATGCTTGCATGCTGTTAACTTGCTGTGACCTCAAACACCTGACCCACTTCAGATGTTTGTCACGATTATCAAGCACCTCACTTCTTTTCTCATGTAGCTAGACTTCCCAAGCATTTTATTGACTTCTTTGGAAACCAAGGGACATTTCCCCCCAAATTCTCTTATGAAACAGCCTTTCATAAAAGGCCTCTTTAAGGTGTTCTCAGAATATCTTTATTTAGCAACTGTTTGTTAAGGTCATTGACTGTGTTGACGGTGTGTTATCTTACATAAGCAATAATAGAGAGGGAGAGCCATGAGATAATACACCTTAGGTGACCCAGCATGTGCTGTGGGGTAGTGCAAGTGCATGCCAGAAACTGCTACTGCATTCAAAACCAGCTTCTCTCAGGGCCCTGCTGAGAAAGCCCATGACAATAAGGGTTCAAGGTCATGGAGGGATAGCTGCCCTGGGGCTTCCCGTCTGACTCTCCTCATGCCACATGGGGATGCCAAGGACTGAGGGTCACCCTGAGGATTCTGCTTTGTCAAGCAGAGCCTACGTGTCAGACAACATGCAGACAGGGCACTCAATGATGGCTAGTAGTCAAGTGGATCCTGCCTGTAGGCCATAGATCATAGATCATAGAATGCTTAAGGTTGGAAGGGACCTCAGAGGTCATCTAGTCCAACCCCCCTGCTCACGCAGGGTCACCCAGAGCACGTGGCAC
>JAVCKT010041480.1:0-10153 GCA_032273925.1 Rhynchotus rufescens
GAAGCTTCTTTAGTGAAAAGAGAGTTTCCACAAAAAATATCCACAAACAAAATTACTTAGGAAGGTGAGAAAACTGGTCAGGAAGCATCTGGGAGGCCTTGCTACAGCTGGAGTTGTTAACTGCTTACACAAGCCTTTTGATTTAAGACAACACTTCACTTGACAAAATCATCTATAGTAATGAGACAATTTTTCTGTTCTATGCTAGCTACCTCTCAGAGTATTGCTGGATTTACTTTACAGTATTGCACTAAAAAAAAAAAAAAAAAAAAAAAAAGACAAAGAAAATCTTAATAAAGAATAGAAACAGAAAATAGCATGTTCTATAAATATCAGATAATATTACGAGGAAGACTAAACCAATTCTAGTCATTAATCATGGGATAGTCATTAATCATGGGGACTTGAAACAGAAGTAGTGGTTTTAAAAATATCATTGGAAGTATTATTTAAATATAAAAAGCCTCTAGCAAGCATAACCAGCAGGCAGTAGGATAAGCTACTAAGGAAAATAGTGGAATCAGTTATGAGCAATACACTGGACACTTTCGTTTTGGAGAGTCTGAGAATAATTTGCTCTGTCTTGCCACAATCAAAGTGTGCAGCCCTCACAGCCTGTCTCCATCCTAACCACTGTGCACATAAGCAGTAGCCTTCCCCCTAGATCATCTGAGAGAAGTATTTTATAAAAAGTCGATTTCCCTCATAAAAAGGCTAATAATTCCTCAAACTACCATGTATACAGAAACCCGCGCTCCAGCCACACAAGCAGAATTATGTCAGGTTTTAGTTAGACCTCTCAAGCAGATTGAAAGCCTAAACATAAAGCAATATAATTACACTAGCATTTTATATTCAGCTTTCTTTGGAATACACTAGGAAACTATTTTATCACACCAAGAAACACTTCAAAAATGCTCACAAACTATGGACTTGCAAGTCAAAAGCAGCAGTGACCGGTAGGCAGTAATCCTATGTTAATGTCATTTTGTGTGACCAAATGTTCTCATTTAGCACACACTGTAGTGCTTCTGTATGCTGCAAGTGCTGTGTTACTATTACAGTTGATAATAACTATTTAGTCCTCAGATAAAGCAAATACCCCTCCTTTGGGCTAAACTCACTTCAGAAATCTTTGGTTCTTACTTATCTCACTCTGACAATTAGGCAGTTATGTGCAGCGGTGAAAGGGAAGTCTTCCATGTAACAATTTTCTAAAACTCTAAAATATATTGCTTGTATCAACCACATCTCCTCACTATACTAGTGTTTCAAGTGGATGCTCAGCCCCTAAGTCTTAATCTCCACCCATGACTTTCAAACATACCAATGACTAGTAGTATGAACTTTATTGGGATTGTTCAACCTTAAAAAAAAAAAACAAACAAAAAAAGAGGATTGGATGCTCCACCTCTCCCCATCCTCCCTCTTCCTCCTCCCCACAAAAAGGCCAAGCAAGGATGATTTAGGTCGGAGGCAGATTTGTGTCTACCTTGAACATAACCTGAAACAGGTAAATGCCAACAAATTCTTCATTTCCTTCACGATATCTCTATATCTCACCTTTAACTATTTATACTGACTTGACAGAAGAGATCTAATCTCATTTCTTGGCATGGGATCTCGTGCTGTGGCAAGAAGTGTATCAACCTGACTCTGAAGAGGAAAGGCTCCAGGTGACTTTCATAATTCCTGGATAAGAAGCTTAAGCAGTGCATGTTTCCCAGCTGAAACTAGAGCAAACTGAAAAATGTTTCAGTTTACTTCAGCCATGTATGGACCTGAAGAGTCCACACAAAGTGCAAGAAGAGCTGATGCCTATATGTATGTCATCCACATGTCCTCTAAGCACATCCTGACACAGAACTGCTGATGGTCCTGCGCCATCCACAGTGGATGTACTGAAGGAGCCAAACAGATAAAACACTGCTCTCCTCTACCTATTCACTTCAAGTTCTATTGATTTCCTTCCAGCAGACTTTCAGCTCACTGTTTTGTTATTTGCTTATTCCACTATACACAACCTTCATTCATTTTTCCATTTTGGCTCTCTGCTTTTTTATGATATGTTTTCCTTATTTGTCTTATAACAGAGAGTTTCTTTACATGGTATATCAGGCTGCAAAAGCTGAAAAACTGAGTGAGCAGAATGTACAGAAACCATGTTCTGGTAACCTTGTGCCCTCAACTCAGCAGTATCAGTTGTTTCCAAAAAGATCTTTTTTTCTCCACAGCACATTATCAAGACAATGTATTTGCATGTTCATGTGTATCCTTTGAGGAAAGAAGGCTAAGTGGTAGAAGAAATCTGTACTTCTTTTGGAAGAGAAACCACTTACAGCTTAATGATAGTTAAATTCATACTGCTTTCTGCTGCCCTTAAGGTTCACAGGCAGTAATCCCATCATCCTTTCATATACAGCTGAAGAACACATAATAAATGTTGGCATTTTGAACTTAGAATGATGTTGCCCTTAAGCAAGACCAGGACTACTTTGCCTCTGCCTCAGGCTCCCTTTGCTGAGAAGAAGTCAGCCAGGTTTTAAAGCTCAAGAGACTAGGGAGAAGTGCCATTCTAGAAAGCGTTGGGAGGCCTGAGGACATCTAACAGATTTGAGTTAAAACTTCCATGTGTTTCCCTAAGAAGAAATGAGAGAATCAATCCAGAAATGGCTGTTTTCATAATTTCAGAATTATAGCAGCACCCTGAGATAAATCCTCATGATCCATTCACTGCCTCTCAAACACAGCTATAGTGGAAAAAAGGTTTACACCATGCATTAGGGTAAGTTTTGTCCTGTAAGATGTTCTTGTGTGCTATGAAGTATTCCCCATTAGTATGTTCAGAGGCAGTTGAAAGGCATTTGCAGCATTTTACTAGAAATATTCTCAAAGACCCTAGGAGTTTTGTTATCCAAAAAGAAACAAACTAAATGGAAAAATATAACTATAAGGGACAATATTTTCTAGACCTGCTCAAGGGTGCTGTTGCTAACCAACTTCCTCCAAACATTTCAAAATAATAAGCACCTCAGATCTGTTTCTGAGGTAAGCACTAATTCCCTTCACTTGCTTTCTCCAGACAAAGCAGTTGGTTGGCTTCATGGTCTGTGCAAGGACAGGTAAAGACATTTTTTTCCATCAAATACCTCCTCACTCTTGTCATATGAAACAAAATCCGTGCTGCACTGAAGACACAGTATCTATTTTTGCAGAAGCTGATTGTGGTTACCTCATTGTGCAGCCCTTTCACCACTGCCTATAGAGCTGGTAGCTCTGCTCTCTCTCCCAAGAGAGACCAGTTGTTGAGTAGGATATAGCTGTTGAGTAGGTGTAAGTGCATCTAAAGAGTGCTCATCCTCACTGCTCATCCTTATTCTGTTTTGTAAGTGATACAGAGCCAGCATCACTAAAGCCATTAAAGGACTTCCCATCTGCAAGTTATTTTGCTGTTGCCTCTGGTCAGCCGGTTCACTCACTGGGGTATTCTATGAACTTGATCAGACTAGGAAAGGAGTTAGTTCCCTTATACCTACTTACTTCATTTAGACTTGAGCTAGCAATAAAATATACTAGAGGTAAGGCACTGGAGCATCTGCTGAGGTGCTGTAAGATGAGGTGAAGATCCAGCTGGGCCAGTGAGAGGAATTTAATACATCTTGTTTCAACAATTTGATTACCGGTCACATATAAAACAGCCAGATAAAAACACCTGCAATTCTCTTCTACTGCAGGTTGATTTAAGAGCTCTAGCTGCAATTCTCAAAAGGAAATCATTGTTTAAATAAATGGGAACAGTTCCTGCTCATTGCTCTTATTCTTGCTGCATTCAAGGGAATCAAGCCTAGGTCCAGTACCGATGAACAGTCCTGAACATGAACAAGCTCCGCAGTCATGTCCCAAGGCACAAAGAACAGATGGACAATGAGAAGTGACAGGAAAAGCTTCTGGTCAAAGCCAACTCATGCTGCTATTAAGTTCATGCTCCTGTAGACTGTTGCACGTACACTCCTCACTCACAGTGGCTACCTCAGGCTGTTAAAGGGAATCATTTCCACAAGCAGTACTCTCATACAAGTCTGAAAGAACAGCCCCAAGTGCTTTCCACTCTATTCACACCTTAAATGATTCTCTCATATGTTTCTTCCAGCACACTTTACTCATTTAAAAAAAAAAAAAAAAAAAAAAAAAAGTATTTACAGAGAGTACCATGAACCACTGCAAAAGTGGTTAATGAGCCTCTACTGAGGGTAATTACAGATGAGCCACAAGTGTGAAAAAAGACAGAACCTCATCCAATCATCAGGTTTAATCACAGTTATTAAATAAGGACAAAGATTACACATAACTAATATTCATACCTCTTACCAGCACAGGATACGGCTTCCTGCAACTGTGAAGGCACCTCAAAATTAAGTAAGATGGAACAGAAAGCATTCTATCAAACTAACCAACCATCTGCTACACAAGTCTCCTCAGTGAGCGTCAAGTCAGGCTCTTCGAAAGTCCTATTTGATATGATCTCTTGCTTCACCCCTAAGCATTATCCTGATGGAGGCAAACGTTGCATCCAACCAAGAAGCTGAGGAAAGCAAGCAGGAAATCTGACTGGGTGAAGAAGTAGATGCCGGTAAAGACCAAGAAGGAAGTGTCCAGAAGGTGGAGGTAGCAATGGTCATGTAAGAGAAACATATAGACCTTATCAGAGCATTCAGAGCTAGGGCTAAGAAGGTAAAACCACCCCTGAAGTTAAAAATGGCAAGGGATGTCAAGGACAAGAGCGTCTATAATATATGAGTAGCAGATGCAAGTCTAGAGGCAACACATGCCCACTGCTGAACAGTTCTTGTGACAAAAGGCCCAGGAAAGAGCAAGTCATGTATGTGTCCTGTGCCTCACTTTTCTGCTAAGACTGCAAACCCACTTGGATGTAACCTTGTGCCATGTGCTGTAGGTATCCCCACTTGAGTAGAAGTGTTGGAATAGATGATCTCTAGAGGTCCCTTCCCACCTCAGCCGTTCTGGGATTCTGTGACTGTCCCTCATGACTTCCTTCCATGACCTGGAGAGCAGGGAGAAAGTCTGGAAAAAGGAAAACTTTGGAGAAGAGTCCACGTCAGAGCTCCAGTTGATGGAGCATGTGATACTGGCTACCATTTCTAAGCATCTGAAGAACAAGATGATGAGGAACTGTCAGTAGGATTTGCCAAAGAGGAAAATCACACTTGCCCAACCAAAACGAGGAGTGAATGAGTGGAAAAGAGGAGAGCAGTGGCTGTCATTTGTCTCGACTTTAGTAAGGCTTTGCACAGTCTCCCCTTTATGTTTGCCCAGAGGCAGGTAACAGGGCTGAACAACAGAGCTCTGAGGGTTTTGATCAGTGGCAGCAAGGCTAGTTGGATGCCAGAAGGAAAAAAAAATCTGCCAAGACCAATGCTGGGTCCAGTCATCATCCTACATTTCATCTCTGAGCTGGATGATGAGGCAGAGAGCACCCTCAGCAAGTTGACTGGTGGGCTACCAAACTGGCAGGAGTGGCTGACACACCACAGGGACCTCAGTGGGATGGAGAGATGGATCCAGGGGAACATCCTTAAGTTCCTCAAGGAGAAATCCAAAGTTCTGCACCTAGGGATAATAACACCATGAGACAGGAGAGGCTGGAAAACTGCAGAAAGGTGCTGGGGAGGACCAAGCAGCTGTCCATGAGCCTGCACTGCACCCTTGTGGTCAAGGAGGCCAGCGGTGCCCCTGTGTTGCACTGGGAGAAGCATTGCAGGCAGGTGGAGGGCGACCATCCTCCCCCTCAGGCCTGGGGAGACCAGAGCTGCAGGGCTGTGTCCAGAGCTGGATTCCCCAGAACAAGAGATGTGAAGCTACTGGAGCAAGTCCAGCAAAGGGCCACGAAGACACTGAAGGCCCTGAAGCACCTCTCTAATGAGGAAAGGTTGAGAGAGCTAGACCTGTTCAGCCTGGAGAAAAGGCTGAGCAGGGGACCTAACAATCATGTGTAAGTATCTGAAGAGACAGTACAAAGGAGATGGAGCCGGATGATTTTCAGTAGTGCCCAGCAACAGGGCAAGAGAGAGAGGGCACAATCTCAAACACAGGAAGTGCCATCTGAATATCACAAGAAGTTTCTCTACTGTAGGGTAACAGAGCAACAGCTGATGTTCCTCAGGGAGAGCTTGCAGAGTCTCCCTCCTTGGAGATAATCAAGAGCTACCTGGACACGATCCTGGCCAACATGCCCCAACGTGACCCAGCTTGAGCAGGAGAAATGGACCAGGTCCTTTCCAACCTCAACTATTCTGTCAAAGCGCCATGTTGACCATTCTTGAAGCCATTTCCATAACTCCTAATAGATCCCTTAGGGAACAAACACCAAGCCAGGGCCTTCTACCCCACTTCCTGTTTCCTATGCGTACCCCCATTTTTGCCACACACTTTAGATATAGCCTAAAAAAAGTATTTTAAAATAAATTTCTAACTGTGCAGTGTTCTAAGCTGCAGTCTAATCCTTCCAAAGAAGGTTGTTATTCTCAGTAATTCAACTTATACCAAAGTTTTTTCCCTTGCCAGAGAATTAAGTGGCAGTTTTTTTCTCTCTTGCCAAGGACCAATTACATCCAAGTTTTACTAATACAATTTAAGCTTGCATGCCCCCTTTACATTTTTCATGCTGGGAATATCATATGTTTTGATAGCTTCGTATTATGCAGTTTTGCACAGCTGGGGATTTCAAACACTGTGATAGTCCTGCCAGGAATCACATAGGGGGCTTTCCTTTAGAAATCCAGCTGCTATGATTGTCCTGCCAGGACTCATAGAGCTGTATCTTGATGTGGAATGCCCTACAATTTTACTGTGCTAGGAGTTTAACTTTGAGCTAAACTTTGAGTATGTTTACTTTGAGGGGAACGTGGGAACACCAGTGGTGAACTATTTAACTCTGACTTGTGGCAAGTTCCAGGATGTGATTTCATCTCAGTTTGCAGGGTTTGTACCAATTAGTGGGCACTGAGGGACCTCTTTTCTAAGTAGGCACATAAGAGCCCAGAGATTTTTCTTTTTCTTTTTTTTTTTTCTTTTTCTTTTTTTAAAGTTCCAACAGCAATTTACATGAAATCCTATTACACTCCCTCAAGCCTCAGCTGTCTTCTCAGAGCAGCCATGGTATTTACTTGACTGCAGGTCCTGCATACATAGCAGAAATGCATTTATTTTCCTCCCCTGACTGTAAATGCCACCATACTGGGTCACAGGGAGAACCTTCCAGTAACCTGTACTGCATTGAGGGCCCTTTTGCAACAAGCCAGCAAACCTCAGGCCTGATAAAACCTCAGGCCTCTCAGAGAAGGGCAGGGCTATACTAAATACTTGCAATTTAGTATAGTCTGTTGACCTGCATTTAGCAGAGCTAAAGAAGCCAAGAGGATGGCAATTCTTACTGTGACACTAATTTTGGGTTATTATGTCAAAGGAAAAGTAAATGGTCTGGTGAAAGGAAGGCTGTTTGTATTGCTAGAAGCCTCACTTTTCCATTCCTTGCATGTGGGGAATTAGTCAAGTTTCTTGCAAGTACAGCTCCTACGACCAAGAGGCATCTTATAAAGAATGCATACAAACCCTGTATCTAGCAACTTAATTTCTAAAAAGGGACCTGAAATGAGTCTGGCCCATTTTAGCCATCTGTATCCTATCTGTGGTTTCAAAGAGCGCTCATTTTTAACAGCCAGAGGGAATACCATTTCCATTTCAAACTGACACACTGGATTCATATGACATTTAATGATGAAGATGCAGCAGTTTATGCAGCAAGACAAAACTTAGAATTGCAGCTGCAAGTAAACAAGAAACCACAAGTAAATCAAGTATAAAACAACCTTAACTTAGGTCTACCAGCAGAAATCCTCCCAGCTTTCAGTGCCCTGCAACAGCTCAGTAGCAAGTTATTTTACCAGGATGTATTTAGCAGAGACAGCTCCCCAACTCCTTATCCCATGTCTCATGGCCTTTCTAAAAAAATACATAAGCACGAGTCAGAGTTTACCACACATAAGTCAAACATGTCATCCTTTGTATAGTGTTTTTCCTGAACACAGAACTACCCGAGAGCTGCTGCTTCCTCTGCCTCTCAGCCTCCCCAAGTGCATGGTTCAACAGACACTGGGAGTCTAGGGCCTCAGGAGGAGCTTATAGATGTGGAAGACAAACTTTTAGAGTGGGAGGACATAAATCACGAAGTTTCTGCAGTCATTAAAGAAAACTGCGGACACTCTAATTTTAATAATTCCAGAAGTATTAGTCTTTTTATGAAAGATTTCTTATTCTCAGAAAGTCATAAATTAGAAGACAGACTTGAAACAAAACCTTTACCTGCCTTTATAGCTTGCTCAAAGTAGGAATAGATTTTCCTTCATACAACCACCACGCATCTTTCTCACTGACTGTAGCTATTGAGAAAATTTACCTGCTGTGGCAAAACTGTCTATCTATTGATACTATGTGCTCAGCACTAGGACAACTGAGTATGGGATGAGATAATCAAAGATTATCAAATTTGTAGCTCAAATTTGTAGCTCAAATCAAATTTGTAACTTTTAAATGCTTTCTTCCCCCTCTAGCATACAGAAACAGAGATAATGCTTTATCTTATTTAAACAACAGGAGTTAAAAATTGTTCCAGCAATGTTAACCTCTGCAGATGTATTCACCTACAATGCAGACTTATACAGATTCTGCCATCCTCAAAATTTTGCCAGTTCTGAATGAGGTAATATATTTGTCTAAGCTGGGTTACACTGAGACTTTTGCTTTCAAGACACCGTTCACTATTTCCAAACTGGAAAGTTTAAGGTTTCCTGAAAAAGCCTTAAAACATGAAACCTCAGTGACATATTTTGGCCAAGAGCCTTCAGACCGAGTCTCTCCCTACAGAATTTCATCTCCGTTTTATTCATCAAAATGCCTCTAAATGAAAAATCCAATTGCATGCCATCCAGGTCACTTCAAGGTATTGTGCTGAACGTTAGAGATGGGAAGCAGATAATCGTATTTAGTAATATACGCATGTTGTAAAACGCCTGCAAGCTGCTCTTCAACACAGAGCATTTCACTCTGCAATGAAACACCATCCAAAGGCAGCCTTCCAGGAATGGCCCTTCAGCTTTAATAAATCAAGCCTTGCTCCAAAGCACCATGTGTCATGCAGAGGTGCAGAGCTCCCTGATGTCGGGAGATAGAGGGAGCGACAGGGCACAGAGACCCTGGCTAAGGCAGCTATTCTTTTAGGGCAACAAGAAAGTGCTTCTGGAGTAACATCAGGGTGCTGACATGCCTGATAATACGCAGGCTTTGCAGTTAGCATCACGGTAACATCTTGCATCCCCAGGCACGTAATAACCCTCACAGGTATATGATCTACTGTACTGCTACTTGTGCACATACTATGGGCATATGTAGTTTGGTTCAGTGCTAATCAGAAACCAATTTCAATATTATGCACTGCAGCTTTGAGATGCGTATCAGGAATTACTGGTAATGAGAACACACTTGCTTCCTCGCAGCACTGAACATTCACTTATTTCAATTATTTGTCACATTACAAGAAGGTCCCATCTCATTGTTCAACTTAATGGTTAAAAGCGACTCTTTCTGATGCTTTTCATGCAGCATATTTCCCAGGATCATGTTTAGCTTCTTTTAAAATGACCTGAGAGTAAAATCTCTTACGTCACAGCAACCCACCATTCACCGGGTATTTATTTCTGATCATACAAGGACCCCTATGTGTAGGACTATGAGCATGGATTTATTTAGAATTCAAGCAAAAAGAAACTGTTCATTCTGAGCGCTACAATAAAATATGGTGTAGACCTCAAAAAATGCTTACATTTGAGCTTTCCAGCTTTAAATTTCCTTTAAGCTGTTTACTATGGCAGACAACCATGCAGACTGTAACATTCAGCTTTCATGCTGACATCAACTTGTAAAGCTTTACCACCAAACATCTCCCTGAGCTATCAAACTATAATGGGGGGGGCCATGAAAGAACAGAAAGAAATATTCCCATTCATAGTGAGTATTATTCTCATGGTGAATATCATCTTACTTTGCAACAAGCCCAAAAAACAGAGGATCCAGGGTCTGC
>JAVCKT010041489.1:0-12851 GCA_032273925.1 Rhynchotus rufescens
TTTTTGTTCTTTTTGTTTTTTGAAAATCTGTAGTGTGTACTTGCATTTTAAGGGGTGCCTTGCCTGCCTGCCTTGCAAAGCTAACCCTTGTAAATGATCTGATTTGGCTTCTTAAATGTAAGCCCAAAGACTGCAGGTTTCTGCTTCAAGTTAAACAATATATCTCAATTTAAGCCATCTCTTCCCCTCTTGCATTACTTTTTTGGTCTTGCAAGACCAAACATTTTTCTGTATCAAAATAACTTAAAACAAAGGCTGCATGAAGTATCCTTGTATTAAAACCTTGTCCTAAAGCCTCACTGGAGATCAGGCTGCATGTATCGAAGCCTGAGAGGTTTACTTTAACCTGGCAGCCTCTGGTAGCCTCACACATCAGAGTTGTCTCTAGAGCTTCCACGGGCTGGTTAACTGCATGTTTGCAAGGGGAAAACCTGTAGGTTGTTTACAGCATTCTGAGTGTTTGTGTTATGGAGTTTCTAACCCACAAGGTATTCTGCAGTGCTGAAAGTTTTCAAAAAACTTGGTTTTCATCAAGCTAATTTTAGTTGTACTTGCTGTTTGAAACATGTATGCCAAAAAGTTAAGCAAGCAGTTAGCTACTAAAGCAGTTGGAGGAGTGAATAGAAGGACAGAGGTGTTTTTAAGGAAGAAATTAAAATATTTAATACTTTCTGCTCCTGTTTCATTACAGCTACTCAAGGCATAGCTTGGCTGATTTGGAATGCCTCCTGCCTCCTGTCCTAACCAAATTGTCAGCTGCTTCAGGGACCCAGTGCTTCTGGTCAGGAACCCATGCTTGTTACTTGCCGGGAGTTTATGTGGAGAGAAAAAGGTCAGGAAGAGCAGTGAATGAGCTTACCTTTAAATACTAAAATAGCAGGAATTTCTAGGCTACAGTAGGCGATGGCCTGAAGCTGCATTCATCCAGAAACGTGCAGAACTGCCACTCTAGTTCTAGTAGAAGTTAAGTGTTGGTAAGGAGAGCTTGTTGAGGAAGATGAATGTGCTCTAACCAGCTGAGGTGGGGTTTTGCAATCTGGATGAAGCTTCTAACCATAGCTCTGCTTTGGCATGGTGTGACTTGGCCCATCGTGTGGTAACAGGTAGCATTTGCTCTCCTTTTTTCATTACTGAAAGTCATGCTTTTGTGAAAGTTGGTCACCCTGAGCAGTTTTATTTTCAATCTTCCTTGATGCTCCAGTGCATCACTGCATACGTCTAGTAAGCTGGGTTACAAGTTGAACAGGTAATGCATTTTACTTGGTGTCTGTGGTCTTGCGTAAGCTTCAGTACCGCATGCCCAGAGGAACTGGCACGCAGCTTATTACCACCCTCACAATCAGTAGCGCTCACCTTGTCACCCGTGTTGAGTACTCCATGCAGATGGTTAGGGAGGAGGCTGCGGTGGCTGCTGGAGGGAGTCACTGTGTCCCCGCGAGGCGCCAGCGCTGCCGAGCGCGAGCGGCTCCCCGCGCAGCGCAGCGCTCGCGAGGCCGCAGCCCTCGCAGGTGTGCGGCGACCTGCGGCGGCGCCGCCTCCGCCCTCGCCCAGCCCCGCTGCCCCCTGCGCGGGGAAACAAGCGAGGAGCCGGCCTGGGATTTGACCGGGATTACCCTCCTCCTCCTTCTGTTTATGTAAAGTGGGAATAACTCTCCTGTGAGTCAGAGCATTGCGTGGGTAACCTGTGCAGACATGGCTAATTGAACAGAAGCTTCTCATCTGAAGCATGTGAAAGCAGGACCTTAGGTTTTAGAAATGCTGGCTTGAGGTTTTCCTCCTCCCCTTTCCTGCTATTCAAATACTTTCTTTTTATTTTTGAATACTTTTGAGTTTTCCTGAGAGAAAGTTGCTTTAAAGAAAGCAAATAAGGGCCTGTTTGTTTTTTTTTTTCCTAATTGGAGGAGACTAACAAGAAATGTGTGAATTCAACTGAATCAGTCAAGACTGTCAAAATGATGATACCTTATGGTGGAGGTTTTGCAATTTAAATGTGGAATGCTCTTGCAACATGAGTTTCGTGAACTTTGTGCTATCAAGAGTTCAGCACATACTACATGTTTATGTACATGATAAGAATTTTATGACTAAATAACTTGTTGTTCCCTGATGAATTCTGGAAAAACATAATATTCTCAGGTCCAAGACCCAGCCTAGCTGTTGTCTATTGAAGAGAAATGGGGTAGTAGGGGAGGGAGATTTTTCCTTATGGATTATTTTACAGTAAAGTTTATTCCTTCAGCACAACTGTTGACAGATGCAGAATAGTCAGTTAATAGTGATTGCCAGTTAGATTGTTCCATGAGTATGTAATGCTTTTGTGAAAACAAAACTCATTTTACATGATGTCTGCATGCTTATATGCTGTGATGCTCATGTCTTCAGTGCCCAAAGAAACCAGTGGAAGTTTGTTACAGATATTTAAAAATCTTTGCTGTAGTGCACGTAGCTGCATTAACCACTTTGTTTCATCGTGGGGTTAAGAAAAGGCCGGTTTCCGCCCTTCCTTTTGGGACCATCTTGAGACTTGTTCTAGAAGGATGAAGAGGAAAGGTATTTCTTATCAGAGGCCGCTAGATATAGTTTATATCAGTGGGTTAAACAGTGAAGATAGAAACCTGCTTAGACAAGTAACTGCACACTTTGCTTCACAGGCCACCTGCACAGAAGGCTCAGCAGGCGCTCGTAAAACATCAAGTGTCAAAAACAGCTACGCTGCCTTCGGATCTGCCCTGTGTGCTGAGTGAGCTGTGTAGCTCCACGCGCACCCCAGATGGGAGCAGGGCATCATACAAAGCACGTCAGCAAATACGTTGTCAGTGCCATTCAGGAACCCCGAGCTGGGCGGCTTTGAAGTCTCTGTTTTCTCTCCTCTGCAAGTGAAAGACCTTGATCATAAGTATCAACTGAGAGGGAGGGAAAATGCAAAACTATTCTGTGAAAATGGATTTCTGAGTCCTAACTTATTGCTAATACTGCTAAACAAATGACTTAGGCCTTTATTCAAATATCTCTCGGAAATAACCGCAGAGATGCCTCAGTTCAGAGTACCACGTAAGCCTTTAACCCACACTCCTGTTCTTGGAATTTGTAAAGTTGTGCAAGTCCCCAGCAATTTAGGAATTTAGAATGGAACTTAAATGCTGTGGGTTTTGTTTTTTTTTTTTTTTTTTTTTTTTTTTTTTTTTTTTTTTTTTTTTTTTTTAATTCTGAATGTGCAGGTTGTGTTTTTTAAGGAATACATATTGCATCAGTTTGTGCATAGGACTTGCTGCTTGTTAAATCAAGTTTTCACTGAGGGAAATCCCTCCAGTCTGTAGAGTTTGGTTGCTTGAAACCACCAGGCTTCACTGCGGGATGTTCTTGTGTGCAGGTGAATGGCGTGTGTAGCATGAGTGTCGGCAGGGCCTTGAGCCTGACTTGACCCCGAAGGATCTGAGGGTAGAACAGACTAGCTGGCTAATTCAGCCCGTTCTTTGCTTGCAGTTGGCTGAAGTGGAAGTGTTTATAACTTCCGCTGGGCTTTTTTCCTGGAGGAATCATTCCATAAGTCAGTTCTTCCTTTATTGAGAAGGTTCCCTTACCATTTAGCTTCTACCAGATTTATCATGGCACCACAAAATAAGCTCCTATTCATCTATTCCTTCCTGCTATAAAAGACTAATAGTCTTTTGATTTCCTGTCATGTTGTGTACTTTTTAGCTTGTTCCTAGTCCCTTGTTTCACTATGGCTATTGATTTTTGTCAGGCTCTTGCAGAGGAGTGCACTTTCTGCACATTAAGTTGTTCCTGCAATCAAGTTGCAGGAAGACACGGTATCAGTTGGTTTCCTGAACTCCAAATGCAGGCTGTATGTTGAATTTCTGATATACTTGCTTAATAACTCACTCTGTAAAACATTGGCAAACAAAGCTTACTAAACCATGCTGTTTCTTGCAGGGCGATACAGTCTAGTTTCTGTACTGCAAGGTTAATTTTCTAGCTTATGTGGTTCAAGAAATGGTGCTTCTGTCACTCGGGTTCTGCCCTGTGCACTGAATTGCCTCAGGTGAATGAAATGGAATAGAAGGAAATGAAGTAAGAAGCAATTCTCCTTAGAGTTGCCTGTCTGTAATTAGAAAGCCTGGGTAAAAGTTCTGAATGGTTCAGCATCCATCTCAGTTACTTCTTTGGAAGGATGGTTCATCCTTCGGCTGCTTTTTGAAGTTCTCTAAAAATGCAAACTTGCAACAGTGACTAACTGTAATTGTGGATTTTGTTTTTGTCCAAATATGTACACCAGAAAGTGATGGTATGATTAGGCTTGGTGTTAGTTTTTAAGGCTTTCTTGTAATTCAGTAGTAAGATGCAGGACAATAATTAAAGGTTATTATGCTTTTTCCTATTTAAATGAATCCTTAAAACTCCCATCAGAAGTGACACTTTGAGGTAGGTATGGACCTTGGCAAAACTGTTCTTTGATGTTGGACTTAATATTACAAAAACAATTAAAAATGAGAGACTTTGCACTTTCCAGTCTTAGGGGATTATTTTTGCTGGGAGCTGCTCTAATGTTTATTTGAAAAACATATGGTCATGCAACCTAATGTGCCAATTCCTACTGAGATTATTCTTTCCTTCATTAGCCAAGCACAGGGATCGGGTTGTTCTCATGTTTCATGCATTTTACTGTAGCACTGCTGTGTTTCGGGGGCTCACGCAGCCAGCACGGCCTGTGGTGACGACAGAGCCGCATCGGGCGCCCGCTCGGCTCCCCGGGCGCACGGGACGTTCTGCTGGCCTGGGAAGAGGCTCGTCGGCCTGCTGAGCAAGAACCAGGAACGTTGCCATTGTTTCAGGACAGATGATGCCTGAAGTCTGCATTTTTTTCTCCCCTTTTTAAGCATGTTTTTTATTTAGAAGTTGAGAGACAGTGATATCGCCAAAGATATTTCACTGGGATTGCACAACAAGTGAGTTGGATCAATACGTTGTCCCAGTTGTATTTCTGGCAATGTTTTGTGCCAAGCACAAAATATTTAGTCGTGCAGAGCATATTTATCTCTGCCTGATCAGAAGAGTGCATTTCTAATTTCATCTTCAACTTGGAACATGACATTCTACACATTTTATTGATTTTTAGGCATATATTAGCTCCAAAATGACAGTAATCAACAAAAACCTATAAAGTGGTATAGGAATTCCAAAGGAAATTTAGATCTTTATTCCCATTCTTATTCATCAACCATTCAGATTTCTTCATTTGACAATGTTGCCTTTAGGAATTGCAAGGAACTTTGCTTTACAGGTAATGGTAGTAGAACTAAAGTCAGGGGATAAAATGTTGGAATTGGATAAGAACAAGGAATTAATTATTCTATAGCTTGTTTCATAGAACAGCTTGCTTAGCTTTGTGGCTTTTGTGAAGGGGACCGAGCTCTTTGCAATTCTTATTTTATTCGCTTTTGTAATGAGCTTTTATCCAGAGCTTATGGCTACAGAAGAGATTTCAGCAGTGCTAAAGTGGAGAGGGATTATCTAGTCAGTAACGAGCAAAGCTCATCTTAAACTTAATGCTTTTGTATTTTAAACATCTGAAGATAACAAATTACTACTGCAGTTTCTCTATTTAAGAACTGAAATGAAAAATGTCTGTAACCACATATGCAAAAATCCTTTGGGGCTTCTTGTTTAGCGTCTTTTGAACTGAGAGCTATTGATAAGGACTTGACTGTGAGGTAAAGCAAGAGCTCTGCAACCTGTGGGGAAATGTGAAATGTGGGTGTTTTCTTTCCAGTGCCTGCTGCAGGATCCTTAATGTGCTGAGTTAGTTTCACATGTGCACAAGGTTGTTTATCGTCCTATTTATGATATTTGAGTATTCGATCATGATTTGCTGCGTGTTGGAGAGCTGCCTTCATTGCTCATGGTCCAAGGAGTAGAAACGTTTCCATTTTGATTTGGGCCCTCTACCTGGCCAAGGTGCTAAAGGAAGCGGCTGCCTCTGCCTGTGGTGGAGGCCACCTGGGTGGCTGCAGGACCCTGTGCTCCGCTGTCACTACCTGCGTGTGGCCTCCCTGCCAGAGAGGCCTGCTCTGCTCTGCAGTGAGTCGCACGGCAGCCTGATCCAGACACATAACTTCATTTACATCTTATTCATAACCTGTGAGGTTGCCAGCCCCGTTACACATGGGTATTAAGTAACATGTATAGTTTAAGCTGAGTTTCTTTCATCGCTCTCTTCAGGTTCTCTCAGAAATGTCTTTTATTTTGGCTAAAGCCTTATCTTTTTGATAAAGAAGTGAACAATGAAATGAATCATTCCTGTCAATGCATAGGCCTTTCCTCCGCTCTTAGAACCTCCATGACGACTCCGTCTCATTCCTTGCTTTCTCTTGGAAGTCCCATGTATGGGAGGAACTCATAGGGTGCTCTCAGGTGTCCTGGAGATTCTCAGCATCGTTTGGCTCTTTGCTGCAGTCTGGACCTCCTAGAAGCCTTCAGAAGTTGAATGCCGTGTTGTCCTCTTAGAGACATACTCTGATATTTCGTTTATTTCTCCATGTTAGATGACGTGTCAGCTCCTGTGTTGGACTAGCTAGAGCACTGGCTTCAAAGGCATAAAACTCTTCCTGACTTTTCCCCTCTTCCCTTCAGTGACTCACTTTCATCAGCCATGTGAATCAGTATATTTAATAAACACATCTGTAAACATCTAAATAGGAGCAGGAGTAGTTAATTACTGCCTCTTGATGGAGACCATGTAGAAACAGTAATTGTTTGAGGGCTATTAATGTTTACTATCAGATGAAAGCTGGGTTTGTTGGTGTTACTTACCTCTTTTATAGCCATCAAGGAGGCAGAACAAACAGGCTGCTTTAAAGGACTCCTGCTTATTTTTGGGAAGGGTTTGCTTGATGGTCAAGCTTTACACAGAGCGTTTGTAGTTGCTATTGATGTTGGGATCAGCTTAAGAATGGGTAACTGCTGAATCGAGAGATCTGTGCTGTTTGTGAGCACCTGGTGTTGGATGCAAGTGATGACTCCTGGCTAGAAAAGAGAAGGTGGGGGAATGTGTGGAGCGGAGCGCTGCGAGTGAAACGGCCTGACCTCTCTGCTCTCGTCTCTTCTAGGCTGTCGTTCTACTCTGGCCACTCTTCGTTCTCCATGTACTGCATGCTGTTCCTCGCAGTAAGTATGAGCTTCCCATCTGCTTGGCAACAAATCATATGTCAGAGTTACCTAGTACCAAAGTGAAATGTTTGCTACAGCAGCAGTTCCTGGGGCTATTGAGTGCAAAGGACACTACTCCATAGAACGCTTCTCTGAGATAAATGGCGATTGTGCCTTAGTCACTACCTCTAAGGGAAGGACACAGATACTGGGGCTAGAAACGGCAGAATTTGTTCGATATGCTTAAAAATATTTAACAAGGTAGTTGGCCTCTGTCTTCAGTTGAACTCGATGACAGCGGGTTTGCAGAATACACTGCTACTGAAGTTTGGCTATATTGAAAGCATTGTAAGCTATATAAAAATGTGTAATAGATATGTCTGACTTAATGAAATCTGCAAAGCTTATAAAGAAACTAAATTTAAACCCTGTCCCAACTTGGGTGGTCCTGTAAGAACAACATGACAGATGAGAATTAATTTTGAACTGTTTTTAATTGACGACTCATCCTGGAGACAGGAGAAGGGGGATTGGTCTGTAGAAGCAACTACAGTGAAAAGACATTTCACCAATAATTACTGGATATGAGGATTTGACTAAATTGTATCAGACTCTAAATTAAGCAGCCTGAATTGCTGTAAGCCATCTAGGGCCAATTATCCTCATTCCTAGAATAAGCTTTTTAGCACTAGAGGATTCAGTTGGTTACCCTCTCCCTGCTAATGTGTAATATGGAAAGTATTAATCTTGTTAGGCAGTTGTGAAATGTGAAAGTTCTTGTTCTGAGTGTTAAGAGTCTTGAGAGAGCTTGTACCTGATTCACATTTATCTTGACTGCATTTTTCACACTTTCTCTTCTGGCAATAGCATAAGATCCACAGGAGAAGAGATTATTCTAAATTTTTTTGCTCTTTAAACAATGAAGTGTTTTCCAGGATACCATAAATTTTTGTACTTGAGGTTTTTTGGGGGGAGGAGGGGCAGGTCTTGTGCTTTTTTTTTTTTTTTTTGTCCAGAAAAGTTGAGCTTTTTTGAAAAGTTCAGTATTCAGTGCACTGCACTGAGTACTTTATAGCTCCATTGGTTTAATTCCCCTCTCCTCATTTACCTGCTGTCTTTTCTACTGTAAATTCCAATTCCATCCTTTTGCCAGCTGTGTCTCTTTTCTGAGGTTTGGGCTCATGGATTAAAATCCCTATTTCCACAGTACTGTGAAGCAGTGACTTTGTAGCAGCCTAGTGCTGACTTGCCCTGCTGAGCACAGCTGTATCTCTGAACTGAGTTCCGTGTGCGTGGGCCTGGGCAATATGAGAATGTGGCACCGCTGCCTCTGAGCTCAGCTGGCGAGAAAAGAGCCCCTTACTTGGGTGCATGGCTCTGCTTTCCACTGCCTGGATTAGTCCTTTGGCAGGGGGTTGAATCCCAGTTCACCAGGACAGCGTTCGTGGGCCAAGAGGAGTTGGAAAAGTTGCTGGATCTCCATGACACGTGTGTGACAAGAGGCCCTGCCCCATTACAGGGCATGGCTGTGGCCAGCAGGGCTCTCAACCAGGCAGGGCTGGGAGAAGGGACTTCTCCTCCCTTCGGGTCTTCCCTCGCTAACTAAAATCCTCCCCACTGCTTGCCCTAATAATGAGTTCACCTTCAGTTGTGGTGTGGACAGGCTAGGGGGGTTGTGCTCAACACCTTCATCCTCAGACCCTGTGTGTTTAGTCTGTTAGGAGTTTGAAAAAAGGCAGTCTTTGGCAAGAGAATCAAGGGATTTATTTTATGTAAAGATAGCATTTTTTCATTGTGCATCGGATAATCTTTGTGCTGCTGCCTATGGCACAATTTAGGAATCAGGAAGGAAGTGCCTGTATGGATTGTGACTAACTTGCCCAACCAACAGTAGAGTACAAGTGTCATAGGTTTAAAAAGTGCATTAGGAGGATGCAAAGGATGCAAAAAGTATGCATCTTTGTCAAGATAGAGCTCACCATCTGATTTGGCTTCTAATTATTGAAAATGTAGATGAAGGTCACTACTAGCCCTTTATATAATCAATGTTCCTTCTTATCGTTTGTTAATGGCAATTGCGTCAGCAAACTGCAAAGTCCAGAATTTCATGCTTGAAAACTGCTTGTGTGATAAGAGTGTATAAAAGGGCAAAGTAAAAACTGGAGGTGAGATACATGCAGACGTACGAGAGCTTCACGCTTTGCAACCTCCTATGCATGGGGAAAGGTGAGATGGGGCATTCAGATCCATCCTGTCCTTCCTTGCAGTGTTCGCGAGTCCAGGGCTAGTGTTGGTCCCCATTTGGCAGTGTGATCAGGCTTTGCATGGCTCTGCCTGCTGCCACAAAAACTCTCCCTGTGTCTCTTCAGGACTTGAGCAATTGCAAGATAACATCACTTAACTTCAGCCACTGTAAACTGCAAGGATATAAAAATATTTGGCTCTGTTGGCACTTTTGTTAAACAGTAAAGGGTTTGTTGGAGATTATTTTCAGTTAGGCACGATGGAAAGCCATTGCAGGCAGTGGAGACAGCAGCCTCAACATGCCAGGCCACTGAGAAGTGAACGAATGCAGCCTGTTTGGAGACCTGGGTCAGGTCTGCGCAGCCAGGGGCTGCTGCTGCCAGCAGGTGCAAGGCCCTCGTGTAACCCTTGGGCTTCTGCCAGTGATGTGCTCAGAAACTGAGGCATCCTGTGAACACTAAAGCACGCTGAGCGATAGGGGTGGTATCTTAGAGAGGTAAGCCGCGCGTGCAGACAGGCTCTCCTGTCAGCGAGCGCCTCGTGGTGGTGCACAACCTTCCTTCCCAGGGAGCTTCCAAGCTCCCTTGTGCTCCTCTTCTTGCCACCTTTGGAGCTGTTGTCCTTTTATAAAAATAATAAGCAGCCTTGAGGAGACTGGACTGCTGCTTTCCACTCTGACCTCTTCTCTAGTAAGTGTATTCAGACAGAAACTGCTGGAGCAGGATGCTGGAGCATCCTGCACCAGCTTTGGTGCAGGATGTTTTTCCTGTTGTTTAGCAGAGCGTTACTGCATACCAACCTTTGCACTGAACTTGGCCTTTTTAAAGGAGGGGGAAGGACATACAAAAAAATATACCCCCCTCCGCCCGCTACAGTTGCTACAGGCAGGTGAGGAGAAGCACTTTGTAGCCCTGCCCTTGCCCACGTGGCAGGGCAGAGTGCTGCCCCTGGCTCCCAACCAAACCTGCTGCATGCGATAACCTGCTGTTGAAGGGCACTCTGGAGCTGTGGGCACCCTTACCCAGCTGCAGGCTGAGGCACGAGCAGGACAGTGGGCAACACGTGGCGTCACTCACAGGCTGCACTGATGACAGCCAGAGCCTCGGTGCTGCCTTCTCGAGCGCGCGAGGAAGCTGGCCCTGCGTCGGGAAGGAGGAGCATGGAGCGCACATTGAAATGGGACTTGCTGAACACTTATGCATCCCGAAAGTGGGGCAACGCTTGGAGTATTTTGGGGGTGGGTATGATCTCTGCTGCAGAAAGTGCAAGAGCTGCGAGTTTGAAATGGCAGAACCTTGAAATGGGGGCCTGTAATCAAGCCATACTGCAAAATACCAGGTACGGTACAGAAATACTTCTGCAGGGGCAGTTACTAAAGCAGATTTGCTGAATCACAAGCAGAGGTGAAAGTTCAGTTGCCACCCTTGTTTTGGGCTTGAGCAGTTAGATAATCTACTGCGTATGTGATCTGATAGGAGTTAGTGATAGCAGGACTGCTGGAGGAGAGAGGGTTTTACTTAAGTCCGAGGTAGGAAGAAAAAGAAGGGTTCAAAGCAAAAAAAGGCTTAAGGGCTCAGCTCTGGTAATTGATACCAAAAAGGAGGTGCGGGGAAGGGAAGAGGGTGTTTTGAATATCCCAGTCAAACAAGATAAAATCTCAGTAAAAAGTGAATGTTTCCTTGTGCTGCCAGTTTTTAGTTTCTTTCCAGCTCTTGAGCAAGCTGAAAGCTGCCTCCTGTTCTTTAGCAGCAGGGCATGACTGACCTGATGACCACACAGGGTGCAACAGGTAGCAGAAACAGGTATCACTTTATCAGTAAACTGAATTGGAGGTCAAGGATGTGTGATATAGAAGTTGTTGCTCTTATTCTTGCTTGTTCTTGATGCCTTTTGATTTCTGGAGGGAAAACATACCGAGAACTTGAGCTGTGTCACCCTGAACTGCTTCATGTACTGCTGGTGGGGAAAGACACGTGCGTTGCATGTAGCAGGCCCATCTGCTAGCAGAAGTGTGATCCCAAATGTGTGATCGCCACCGTGAGCTGCTCTTCCCATCGCTGTGCTTGTTGAGGCTTAAAGGGATGCTCTTCCAACCCGAGGTTTAGCCAAAAGTAGTATTCGTTTTTAAATAAGCAGACTTAGAAATGTTGCAATCAGAGCTGAAGTCTTACGTAAGATCTCATGTAAAATGGAGTTTCCTTATCAAGAATCTATGATATGAACCTTCATAATTGCTGATGGAGTGGACTTTTGGAGTGGGCGATAATCTGTGTGATCCCTACCCAGGAAAGACTTAAGTCCCAGAAGTTAGTAGGGGATCGAGGTGGAAGGAGGTTGAGGGACTGGCATGGGCTGTGATACACGGAAAGCAGTGACTTCTGCTGGGGTTGGGAGTGCAGCAGTGCTTGGTGGGAGGCTCTGCTGGAGCCTTCGGGGATGTGAGACATTCCCCAGCTCTCAGGGGAACCGGTGGTACCAGAGGCCCCACTTAATGGGCTGCGTTGCCCCTCTGCCATCAGGAGGGCTTAACGGGGAGAGGAAAATGCTGCTAAATGTCCCGCAGTGAGGGCTGAGTGCGTGGAAACGCTGTGCAGCTCAGCCCACAATGGGGGGTGTCAGGCAAGGCTGCTTCAGCCTCTAGCTGTTGGGCTTTTCTTTCCTTGCCCCTCTCACCCCTCCGAGTGCTCTTTGGGATGTTGTGACGTCAGGGTCCTCATTTTGGGGCTTTATTCCCCCGAAGCAGCGCGTTGCAACGGGCCTTTCCTCCTCTCCTTGCTTCAGGAATGTTCTTGGTGAATTATGCACCTATGGGGGACCTTGCTTATGCATCGCCGGCATTAGCAGCATGGAGCAGCAGTGTGGGGTGAGAAACCAGGGCAATGTGAGCGCTGCGGAGGGAGGACAGCACCGAGAGGCTGTTTGCTCTCAGGGGAGGCAACGTGGCCGGGAGAGGCGGCTCGGCCAGTGCGGAGCAGGGGCTGCTCGAGCACCTGGCTCCCCGTCCAGCCTCGCTGCCGGTGGGAATCGCCTGCCCGTGTTAGTGCTGCCCTGCAGGTGGGTCCCGCCGCACGGGGCACTGCTGCCCACAGCCGAAAACCCCAGTCAGTCCCCAGTGCCTGCCCGCCTGCAAGTTGGGCTGCAGAGCTCATGAAAAGAACCTCCTCACTGGAAATGCGGTTGTATTTGGCTCTGGCTTTGGCCAGTACCAAGCATGTTATTTGGAACAGAGGGGAGAAATGCAGGAGAACCAGTCGGGCTGTGAGGCGGGAGGACGGGGCCTGTGCTCCCCCAGGCACAGCCTCTAGGCTGCTGCTAGCAGGCGAGCCCAGCAAAGCGGCCTCGCCACGGAGCAGCCCACGCCGGCCCGGGGAGCCAGAGCACAGCGAGCGCTGCAGCAGCGCCCACATCCTTCTCTCAGAGACTGCTGTAACTTGAGAAATGCCGCAGCAAAGTTGATT
>JAVCKT010041539.1:0-17617 GCA_032273925.1 Rhynchotus rufescens
GGCCTTCAGCTCACAGATGCTGCGAGAATGCACAAGAAAAGCATGTCGATTCAATATCAGCACTTTGATTTTTTTTCTTTTATACCCTTCAGAACACCAAGTAAAAATGTTAAGAACTTAAGAATAAATACATAAAAATTAACTCACCATTCCTAAAAATACAGACTCCTTTTGTTGGTGATGATGATAAGGATGTCCAGGGTTAAGATCAACTAGAGGTCTCTGTGCTCTCTGTATAGTGTGGGGAAGAGAAGGTAATTCAGAACTGGAAGCATTGCATCAATTTGCACCAATTAGCATTTATTGAAATGCTGAGTCAGTTTAAAGGACACTATATATTTAGCCTTTGACATGAGACTTCGTCTTTGTTGTATTTCAGATTTATTAATGTTCTTTCTCTGCCCTTTTAACATGAGAGTAAGATCCTTCTGAGTCACAAGAACCTCAAAGCACAACCTTCTACCATGACATTTAGTTTTACTTTGCCCTTTCATCTCCCTTTTTGAAAGGATCTCCATAATTTCAAAATTTTACATGCATAAACTTGCTCACAGCCACAATATTTGTTGACAACATTTAGTGTACTGAATAAGACCTCGTCTTGGGTGACATGACAGGTAGAAGAGAGAAAGATTAAAGCAGGTTTATCACAAAGTAAAACTATTTTTTCTTCTAAGTTTTGATGTGGAACATCAATTTTTTCAGCTTACTTTGTAATGACACAATCCTGCAAACAGAAAATTAGCCTCAAGTGATGCCGCATGGGGCCCCAGTCTGGAACAAACAGAGTAGTCAGTACTGTAGATATATCTGGATATATGTAGACATACCTAGGTATACATGCTTGCTTTTGACTGTGTTTACGTCAGAGTACATAGAGTATTTGGTGGACTCACCAATTGTGAATGTCTAGCTCGTTCTGCAGTCACTAGAGGAAGGAGTCCATAATGACTTCTTGGACCAAGTGGTGGATGTGGGGAAAGTACAAGGTTAGCATCTTTCACAGACCTTCTGGATAGTTCCACCTGAAAGAACAGAGAATTTTACCTCTGAGTTACCAAGTACTCTCACAGCAATGTCTGAGCTGTCTTCTGCCTGGCTGTCGTAGGGCAGCTGCAAGTAACAAGCAGCTTGCTTAGACCTGATGGAATATCTGGTTAACCACTCTTCAGTCAAAGTGGAGACCCAAAACTAACAGCACACAAGGAAATCAAGGGAAGGAAGAAAGGATGGCCAAAGGGGAAAGGACGTGTTCCTTCTCCAATTTCTTTACTTACAGCTCTCTCCAGCCTCAACCCAATTCACATGCCCTTCTTTCTATGCTTCTCCAATTCTTGGTTTGACTGAAAGCCTCTATTTTTAAACCTGAAGGACCTCCTCTATCTCCACTTCCTTGCTTTGACTGCTGCCCCCTCTACCGTATTTTCCTCTCTCAGAAGCCCCACAGCAGGCTGACAGTCCTTCTGCACATAGCTAGCTACGTCTCCTCCTCCCTTGCTCAGCTATCTGTCCTTTCCTTTTAGATCAGCTTTTCAGTCAAATTCACTGAGCATATGAGGTAGGAATCACTGCTAATGCTGGGCAGCTTCCTGTGTTGCAGTGTAGCATCACTCCAGAGATACAGAACACAGATCTACAGGTGTCTGCCCTACACTGCTCACTGAGCCAACAATCTTGGCTTACGTTGCAAAATCACCCAAGCCTGGAATCCTTTGACAGACAGAGAGCCTTGCCATGCTCTTCCCCACAGGAACTATGCCACTTCTATCGTGGGGACTTCCTGGCAGCAGAATGCTCTTGCAGTTACCACAGTGATTAGAGTTATCATGAAAATTTTCTGATAATTGCTCATAATTAATATTATTTAAACTTAAACAAAAAAGATCTTGCTTTGCAACTGCACAAAGACGTAACCAACTTCTCTGTGCACTCTTTCCAGTGTGTGCAGACTCCTAATAAAGAAACAAGATGTGGAAGGTATTGCAGCCAAGATGAGAATGGTTTTTCCAACAAGAGTCCAAGTGACTTAATTGGGAGAGGCATTGACTTCAGTGGGATTTCCATGACTGAGGCTTTGACTACGCAACACCAAAGCGAAGACTTCCAAAGCCTCATTTCATTATTTACATGCTGCTTCTGCTAAAGCAGATGGAGATGCAAGCAAGTGAAAATATGAGCTCAACATGACTCCAAAGCAGTCACAAGCAAATGGTGTCTCAAATTACTGGAAGAGCTGCCACACATATCTTAAATTATTCATCTGTACCTGGCTCCCCATTTCAAAGGGGAAATAGCAAAGCTAGCAAAAATAGAAAAAGTGGCAAGAGTAATGAGAAATCTGGAATGGCCCAAGTATGAAAAATTCAGCAGACTGGGGCTCTCCAGCTTGGAAAACTGAGGATTACGATAAAGGTCCTTAAAAACATGAATGCCTTAGAAAAGAGGAACAGTTAATAGCTTCTTCATAATAAGAACAAGGAAATATCCAACAGCACTACTACAAGATAAATGAATTAACGTGCAGAATGCAAGTACTGTTTCACACAACTCATAATTAAATTGCACAGCCAAAAACATTGCAGAAATCTGGTTTGAAAGAAATCAGACACATTCCAGAAGTCCCTTAATTGCTGGATGATGGAAGGAGGAATGTATCCTGGGGCAGGATCATTTCTACTTGCTTATTTATTGTGCTTGTTCCATAAGCACCTGCTACTGTTGGAGCCAGAATATTTGGCCCAGTGAATCTCTGGCCTGACTCATCATGGCTGCAGTTTAGCACAGCACAACTGTCAGGTCCCACCAGGACTCATTACCACTTAGCCCTTACCTTAATTTTTTGCACCTTTTCCTTCCTCACAAAATTTTCAAGTCTCCTTTTTATTTCCAGTTGATGATGACGCTATCAATGTAAAAGAAAGAGAAACCTCATCAATTAGGACACTGAGGTATCAGCGAGTACCAGAATGCTTGGTTCTGCTCTGCCCATCACTTGCATGCTCCCTGGTCAGCATCCTCATCAAAGCCCAGTACAAAACTAATATTGATTCAGCCCCTTTGCACTATACCTGCATGTGTTAACACTGCCAAGGGAACAACTGAGCAATTTTTAAGTCATAGGGACCAACTCAACTCTTACATTTAAAACATGCAGTTCACATGCAACAGGAATGTCCCCAAACTTTGTACTCAGTTAAGATATATAGTATTTTCAATCATATTCAAAAATTAAACAAAAAATAAATCAAACAAATGGGCTTTGCAAATTCATATCCCACACTCTGTGGTCACTGTCTGCCTACATATTTTGGGGGAAAATGAGAGGAGCAGATTAGGACTTGAGTAGCTCAGATCTCCCACTGATTCCTTTCAGCCTGTATTCCAGTGGGGATGTACTCCTTAGCCACAGCAGTAGCACAGCATGTTTTCCTCTCCACCTTCATCCTTCATGTACAAAAAAGGGCCATCTGGGACAACCTGCCCTTACTTACCAGGACACAGGCTGAAGAGCATATGGGGATGGCGTTCTGGGGTCCCCAGTAACGCACTGAAGCCAGTTCAGCCATTGAGTCACCACCAAAGCCAAGCAAAAGCTTTGATTTTAGAAAGACGTGCTTACCACTTGTCCAACCTAGGGCACAGAGGGTAGGATCCTCTCTCAGTGACTACTCAGCCTCTTCTTTGTACATATGGTAGCGCAACACTAAAGAAAATCTTGCCTTTAACTACTGCAGTATATTGTGTGGGAAGGCACTTGTCCCACGATGACTGCTGCCATACACACAATGGCTGGTGCCATGCAGAGGCCAGCAAGGGCATCCCCTCCTCAGCACTGTGCATTCTCTGGCCAAGGTTCAGCGACAATAGATGTGGTACCTGACAGCATGTGCTTTACCAGCCATCAATATCCAGTAAGACTGGTAGCTCTGGTGTGTGCCGTGCAACCAGGGGGGCCGCAGCTCTGGGAGCATCCCGCCTGCAGCTCCGGGAGCATCCCGCCTGCAGCGAGGCTCATTGGTGGCGCTGCACAGGCCTCCCCCAGCTCGCTTGCAGAGCTGGCCCAGCGCACCTAGGAGCGCCGGTACAGCACGGCAGGGAGGTGCCAGTGCGGACAGCACGGGCATCTTCGAGCAGAGAAGCAAGGGCGTCCAGCGGGCAGCCCCTCGAGGGAATGCCGGGCGCGAGAAGCAGCCCAGCATGGACTAAGGGCACCTCACTGTCACCCCTGGAGGAGGGAACACCTACCTCCATGTCAAGGACCTTACGAAATATGGCCTGAGCCAGACACTCCTGTACATATTTCTGGTGGTCCTTCCTCATGGCATTTAGCCGGTACTCCTTCTCGGGTATTA
This sequence comes from Rhynchotus rufescens, assembly GCA_032273925.1. Taxonomy (NCBI): domain Eukaryota; kingdom Metazoa; phylum Chordata; class Aves; order Tinamiformes; family Tinamidae; genus Rhynchotus; species Rhynchotus rufescens. The sequence continues at coordinate 4,353 of JAVCKT010041539.1, forward strand.
TTCTTCCACTCTTTGAGATCTGGCATAAACAAACAAAATGCAAGTAAAGAGGAAACCAGAGGACAAAGAACATCTAAATAGAGACAACAGCCCAGGACAACGCTGGGAGCCCGCCTGGGTACGGGGGAGCTGCCACCCCCACGGCACCGCATCTTGCCAGCACTGATCATAGCAGCGCCCTGGGTAACACCAGGACGGGACAGACGGGCTCCGCGTTGTGGCGGTGCCACGTGGCCTGCACTAGCACACTCATGTCATGGCTTGGCTGGCTGATTCCTATCAGTAGCAACCTATCCCTCCTACATAAAAAGAAACAGTGCAGCCTTCAGGGTTCTGTCTTTTGCAGTATCCAAACACAGAATTCTTTCTTCACAAAAGGAAACTTTTCAGTCTTACCAGTCCTGATCTCTGCAGATGTCGTCTTATCCTCCTGTTGCTGAAATATCCAGCCAAGTATTTGTCTGTAAGGCTGTTGTAGGTTGTAAGAAACCTGAAATAAAATCAATACAGATCCTTTAAAATTACCTTTTGACACCCTAAATATTACTTTTTACTAAAGGTATAAAGAATTACCCAATAGCTTGCTGCACAAAATGATGCCTTGAAGACTCATGCCCAGCCTTTCCTCAGATAAAGGCCCATTACATTATGCAAAAGCAACATCTTCTTGCTTCATGAAGCTTCATATTAAACAGCCAAGTTGAGGTGGGAGGGAGCAGCCACCGGAACACAGGGCGCCAAGAAGCAAACCGCCCTGTGAGAGCCCAACTTTGCAGCTCCCATTCAAGAGCAGTTCGCAGGAGGGCTCCCGCGAACAAGAAACACAGAGTCCTGGCAGGGTGACAAGTTACCCGGCAGCCGCACTCGGTTCCACCTTGGAGGCAGGTGCCCATTGGGGCTCCCAGAGCCGGTTCCCGGCTGGCGGCTCCCCGGGCCCAGCCGTGCGGCTCCTCAGCAGTGCCGGCGTGTGGAGCCTCAGCTGGGCACAGGGCCGCCGCTAGGCTGGCCTAGGGCCGAGCGGCCCGAGCTCTGACGAGCACTACTTTCTTCATTTTATCTGCTTTCTTCAGTTTATCTACCTCAAGCAGAAACTTCCAGCACCAAAAAAATATTTTTGAAGCAGGGCACAGCTTCAGTAACACATATACCAATTTCCAGAGCAGTGAAAATGTTACCAGCCTGAGTGCAAACCCCTGCTCTAAGACTGCTCGTGTGTTCTCAGCCCTAGCCCCCTTCAGCATCTGTATTTCCATCCTTAAGGCGCTTGTGTCTTTAATATTCCCACCATTACAAGAACTGCAAATCAAATGCAAACGCCTACCAAAGACACCAATTCCAGCTAACAGCGAGCCCAAGTTTTCCTTCCTGCTTTGAACCTCTTTCTCAACTGAAATGCAGCTGTCTGTTACACTGGTGCCTGGCAAACCACTGCTTTTGTAATAAGCAAAAGCTTGCAAAAAAAAAGTCTTCCTTTTGACTTCAAACTGGCAGAAATCACAAGACGCACAGGAAAATTAACTCATGGGAGAGACAAAAGAGCATCCCGCATGCTTCAGGCTCTGTTTGCTCGAACACAGTGGTGATTCCAGAGTCTTTACTTAAACAAGCGGCCAAGGAGTGCCTGTCCCAGAGCAGTATTTGTAAATTCACCTGCTCACCATTGTGGTCGCACTGGCAGGCGCAGAGCGTCGCTGCCCGTCCATGACCCCATCCCCGCGTGCAGCTGCACCACGAGCACGGACCAAGCAACACACCGGGGCTCACGGCACTGCACACACCACGACTGCTCCAACGTGCTTTTAACTTAACCTAAAAGCCTCGGTGGTGCTGCAGTGCCGCATTGCGGGCTTACACTGCTTCCTGCTTCAAGTTGTCCCTTTCAGGTTCCTCACACAGGGTGCTCGGGTGTCTGTCAGCCCCGACAGAGAGAGGGATTTTGCCACCTACAAGTCGCCGTGGGCACGCAGCAGGCAGACTGCTGCCCTCTACAACCCATCGTAAATGCTCACGTCACCTGGTGCCCCTGAACCACAGCTAAGCAGGGGGAACAGGGCCACCCACTACGGCGGGCTGGCGCTTCTCTCCTGAGAAAGGGGTCGTTTATTCAGTAGACCAAAACCTGGGAAAACAATCCTCAGTCTGCATGGAAAGGGCTCTTGCTTCATTAGGAGACAGGGCTGCAGCACCTGTGAACTTCAACCAGCAGCCACACTCCACAGGCCCTCTCCAACATGGGCAAGCAGCCACCTGGGAAAAGGGAGTCCTTTGACCCAAGCGGGCCAGAACTTGCCTCGGGCACCGCCTTGGCCTCCACACACCGCTATGAACCTTCAGCCCGTGCCGCATTCTGCATATGAAGCCATGCGGAGCGTGGCCACGGACCAAACTCCTCCCCGCGCCACGTGCCCCGCGGACTCTCCTTTCAGGGGCTTCAAGTTGCCTTCCTTTTTCTCCACCTATCCTAGTGCCAAGCTACTGAGGAATCTTTGTGTAGACACTCAGAGAAAACATTGTCACTTATTTTGTGCGATCGCCACCTGTGAAGGTTTTCAGGCTAACACCTCGTCCAGTCTCACAGATGACCCTCCTGGGAGCAGATCAGGCCTGCGGCCCCCGGAGGCCGCTTCCCGCCTGGCCTACATTCTCACCTGGGATGTTCGGCGGTGCTTTCCTAGACTGAGGAGCTCTGTGATCTCCCGGCACGGGCCCATGGAGTCGCGGGGAGCCCAGTGGCTCTGCCCCTTGTCCCGTCTCCCCTAGCCGCAGGTCTGCGGGCCTCACGGCCTGGCAGCAGGACGCGGAGCACATTCACTTCACACACGTTCAGTGCGACACAACCAGCCATAGCACCGCTGCTTCCCAAACCTGCACGGCTGCGGGCTCGGCGGCAGCAGCGGGCGGAACGGGCGCGACACGGCCCCGCGCGGCCGGGAGCGCGGCTGGACGCGGCGGCGCCGACCGTGCTGGGCACCGCTCCGCCTGCCGCGGCCCCGCAGGGCGCCCGCCCCCGCCGCACTCACCCCGCCTGCGGGCCGCTCATGGCTGCGGGAGCGCCGCAAGGCCCGCAGCGCCCGGCTCGACCCCACTCGGTTCGGTTCCGTTCGGTTCCGTTCCGTTCGGTTCGGCCACAGCGCCCCCGATACCGCCAGCGCGGCGCGTCCGGCCGTTGCTAGGGCACGGCCACGCCGTGACGCGGCAGGAGGCGGGCGCAACCCCAGGGACCAATGGGCGAGCGGCGCCTGCCCCCGACCGCGCGGGTTGGCTGCGCGCGCCGCCACTCGCTTCGGGAGCGGATCCACAGCGCCCCCTGGCGGCCGGGTGGGGGGCAGAGCGCGGCCCATCCGCTTCCCTGTGTCCTGCTACCGCACACCCCGGTGCCGTGCCCCGGTACCGCACACCCTGGTGCCGTGCCCCGGTACCGCACACCCTGGTGCCGTACACCCCGCTCCCGTACACCCCGGTGCCGTGCCCCGGTACCGCACACCCTGCTCCCGTACACCCCGCTCCCACACACCCCGGTGCTGTGCCCCGGTACCGTACACCCTGCTCCCGCACACACTGGTGCTGTGCCCCGGTACCGTACACCCTGCTCCCGTACACACAAGTGCCGTGCCCCGGTACCGTACACCCTGCTCCCGCATGCCCCAGTGCCGTGCTCTGCTCCCATTCACCCCACTGCTGTACACACCAGTGCCCTGCACCCCAGTGCTGTGCCCCGCTCCCGTACACCCCGATCCTGTACACAACACTGGTGCTACACACCCTGCTGCCATGCTCCGGTCTCGTACTCCCTGCTCCTGTACACCCCAGTGCCACACACCCTGGTGCTGTACACACTGGTGCCACAGAGCCCACTGCTGTACACACCGGTGCTGCACACCCCGGTGCCGTACACCCGGCTCCCGCACACCCCAGTCTCAGTGTGGCTGGAGAGCACGGCCACAACGGCAGTCTGGGTTGTTTTCTTCCGCTGCTCTGCTAGCCGTACTGGAAGCAGGGTGGCCACGCACAGGTCCTGACACGAGGCCCCTGTGGCACCTCTGACCGTGCACGGCCTGGGAGCCGCTCACTGCAGTTGCAGACATTTGAGCGCCATTAGTTCACTGGCACCCTCCACCTCGCCGCAGCATCACATATCAAGTATAAGCATTGCCAACACAGCACAAGCTGCAGCCTCAAAGATTTTACCATATTGTTGCCTTTTATCTACCTGGCATTGCCATTTTTCTTGGTTATTGCTGAAGTTTCTCTTCCTATACTACGTGCACCCCCACATGAGTGGTGAAAAGAGCATCCCCTTTCAGGAGGAACGTGTGGACCAAGCACGGCTGTGCGCTGCAATAAAACCCAGCACGACTGCGTGCAGCAGCTGATCCTGGCCAACAATGGCAGTGCACGGCGCATCCCACTGCCACCACAACTGAGATACTTACTGTGCACAGCTGCCTTCCTCTCCACCCCGGCCCAAACTGCCGCCCTGAAAGGCTTGGTGCATCCTGGGCAAGCACTGCTGAACCACCAGCCCAAGTCCTGCTAGGATCCACATGCAACGGGCCGTCACCAAGAGGCGTCATCCCCTGGAGCTGGCCGAGCCACGCGGGCCCGGCCCGAGGCACTGCCGGCACCCTGCGCAGCCGGCCTGGCCCCAGGCACTGCGCCACGCTCACCGCTCCGAGCCCCACAGGGTCAGCAACCGCCCTCTGCCACACACGGATCTGCTCTGAAATGTCTTAAATCTGGGGGTGTCACGTTTTAGAAACTCCCTGCTTCTAACTGCGGCCCTTTCTACAGGCCTCCATTCACTCTCTGCAAAACTAGGAGAGTCATATTGCTTCAGAAGGAAGCAAGAGGATTAACTGCTTTTTATGCCATGTTTTGAATATATGAAGTCCTAGCAAGCACAAAATATTATTTAGCCTTCAGAGATTCATTTGGTGACATATTGTCATTGTTTAGAGAGGAATTCATGAACATTTCCCTGAGGCACACGACAAGATTCTGCCCACCCCTGTCCCTCTGTCACTGAAAGCTGTTCAGTAGCCTGGTCATTCCTTGGTGGTAAGCACACAAAAACATATATTTGATACATATAGATACATATATTTTAAGATCTGTATCTAGCTGTGGCTAGTACATCTGCATTCAGACCGCTGTGCACAAATATCTTCCATTTAGCTATTCTGTTTGCACACAGCAGCCCTGGCTTTGCACAAACAACTCTGACACTTTATCATACGTTTTGTACCTAGGATTAGACGTTTCTGCCAGCTCTACAACTGCTATCTTTGGAATATGTTCTTATTGGCTTTCCAAGCTTTCAACACAAAGGCCAAATATATACATATTTGTGTGTGTGTGTGTGTATATATATGTGTGTGCATGTGTGTGTGTGTATACATATAGAAAAAAAGCAGACAGTATATAAGGAAACTGAACATCACTGATCTGCACATCATCTTCACAGCCATCTCCATTATGATTGACTACTCTTACCTGCTATTTAGTACCTTAACATGAAGCAAAGTCTTATTTTTCCTTACACTGTCCTCGAGGGGAACTGCAGATTTCCTGCATGCAATCACTACCTCAAACTGCATTCCACCTCACTGAATAGGAATAATCAGCATCTTTCAGCTCAATAATCAGCTAGAAAATTACTTAACCTCATTGCTCACTCTGGAGCAATCAGTCTTTGGCCTTTGAATTCGGAATAAGTGAAGATAAAGCTCCCTCCTACTATGGAAAGCACCACATATAAGGAAACACTTTCTATTCACTTGGGCATCCGCACAGCATTAATGAATGAAGTATCCTACTGTACCTGTGGGAATTAGGACGCAGGGTACCAATTTGTTGTTTTACTACAGCTGAATCCTCCTAATCCTTTTCTCTGCTACCAATTATGTCCAAAAGCATTTACTGAAACATTAGTTTGTAAACATTAAGTCTAGAAATAGTTTTCTCCCCCGGCAAAACAATCTTCAGTTTGAGTAATGGCTTTAACATAGGAATGTTACCCACTGTAAAAGCCAGCAGCAAAATTAGACCAAGTCCTTTCTCCTGTTTTTACAAAACACAGGGATACACACGATACAAATGTAATCCAAACAAAGTCCAAATTTATTAGCATACTTAACTTGCCAGAAGGTTTATAACATCATGAAGCAATTATTTAACTACATATAGCTAAACTGCCTCACACTTACATTTATACAGAAGAGATAGCATTGTAATTTAACTGCTCCAGAAAACAGAGCTCAGCAAATTCACAAAAGCAGTTAAATGACAAATTGCTTGAAAAATATGAGGGCTAAGCTCAGTAATGCAGGATGCTCCAAGTCTTGTGTTTAATAATGAGATTTAATGTTGTAGTATCTTTTCATTACTCACCCTCACCAGAAATACAAACACACTACTTACTTAGATTCTGCTGAATTAATGCTGCTGGAAAATTTTCTGTATCAGTGAATAGTGATATGTCTATCCATTTATGTTAAGCTATTAAAAAAAAAAAAAAAACACAGATTCACTGGTAAGTTTAAAACATATGATAAAAGTCCTGAGTAAAACTAACAAGGAAACAAATACACCTTTCCTCATCTGAAATAGCCTCACATCGCAGAACTGAATCTTGAACTTGGAATGGTCTCCTACCTGCTAAGCACTTAATTTAGCACACAGGAGATGCACTTGCACCATGACCTACCTGGTATCAGATGAAGCAAGCCTTCCTCAGAGATTACTGCCCATTTCTTAACCTCACTGCAAACCAATTCTACACCAGGCTACACCAGCAAAGCTATTTTCATGTCAGCCAAGAAGTCACATGAATTTCTTCAAAGCACATGCAACTCTGTTTATTACAAATACAGAATAGATTCTTAATGAAATATATGCACGTCATCATCTGCTGTTACTCCCAAATGGCATGATTTGTAAATCAATGGCATGATTTGTAAAATATGTTCAGTGAATCATGTAAGCAAAGGTGCAACTAGAACACCTACAGAAACAAAAACTGGAAAAAGCCTCTACGGAAGGAGCACCATCTTTCCTCGAGCACCACTGCTGTGAATAATGTCTTCATGAGCCTTGGCTACGTTCTCCAAGGGATATTCAGAACCTATTCCTGGTTTCAGCCAGCCAGCTTCTATACCATCAAAGACTGCTGCTGCACATTCATTTTTCTCCTCCTACATACAATAAAGACAACATTTATCGTAAGCTCTGTGCATTTTCGAGTACTATTAAATATTTATGTAATCATTAAACCAAATTTTACAACTCAAATATATTTTAGAAGGATCTGAGATTAAATCAAAATGTAAAATAATGAATATTATTTACAGTGAAATTATGCTTTTAACCTTCTTTTTAATAGATGAACTATTTTAACCAGAAATAGTAAGGTATTAGAAAAGGTCAACAAGACATTCTTCAAAATAATTATTTTCTTACCTGAGTTGCAAGAAATAGAGAAACTCCAATTATGCTAGATTCTTTGCTCATAGTGTCTCTTGGATTTATCTCAATAGAACCTCTACAGCCCACAACCTGTTACAACCCAGGTAAAACATAATTTAAGTTAAAATTGTTAAACAGAATTGCCAAATATGCAAACTCAAGTAAATGACAGAAAATACTCACCATCACCCTTCCTCCATAGGCCAACAGATGCAAGTCGGTAGCAAGATTGACATTAGACAGCATTTCTATTATAATATCAACTCCTTTTGTCCCTGTGTATTCCTATAAAAGATAAAATACAGTACTAAAATCATTCCAATTAATATTTGGGTGCCTCTGCATATATCTTATGCAAATTTGATACTTCATTATGTAGATTTCATAATACAGCCTTTATACTAAGACTGACAGCTAATAAGTTTACCCTGTTTCGATATGCTATCATACTGCGATTTGCTGAAATGGAAGAGTTTCTAAATGCCCTTATCTGAGGGAAAAAAAAAAAAAAAAACAGGAAAAGTTTTTTCTATTGTGTAGAAATGAAAAGGGCAGCAAGCTATTGCCCTACATAAATCTGTCTAAAAAAAAAAAAAAAAAAAAAAATCAGCAAAGAGCTTTTTACATTGTATAAATGCTAATAAGAATAGCACATACTACATTGCCCAGGTCTGATAAATAGTTACCGTGAGGTGACAGTTACCTTAATCTTCTCCACGTAATTAGCTTCTCTGTGATTAAACGCTTGGTGAGCACCACTCCTCAGAACTGTGTTCATGCCCTCCGCAGTCCCTGCAGTGCCCAAAACCTTCAACCCCCTGGCTCTGGCCATCTGACACGCTGCTATTCCCACCTGCGGGAGCAGAGGACAAAAAAAGCCACACATCTTTCTCTAGTATCTCCTTCCCTATTTTAAATCTCATATATCCTACCAGCAACTTGAAATGTAACCATTTAGAAAACTGAAAAATTGGGCCCAGGGAACCATTTCCTTTTTTTTTTTTTTTTTTTTTTTTAATCCTCCTCTAAGTTGTGTGGATGTTAGGAATAGTCAAGTAATCCTTAAAAAGAAAAGATGTTTTCACAGCCACAATGAAATATACTTGTTTGTTTTTTTAATAGCTATCAGCATTTAACAGACACCCTGGCTGAATCTGTTAAAGCTGAAGCACACTTTTTTGGTATGTATAAAGCCAAAGGAAACTGCCTACAATTCCTCTTCCCAGAATCATTTACCACTAACAGTAGCATTACCTACAGCAAAGAAAATCTGCAAGAACAAATCAAATCTTATTAGCACTACTTCTGCATTTTTCACAGATTAAATTATACATTTAGAAAACAATTTTTCAGAATCTCATGCTCATAAGCACACGAGTGCCACCTCTTGGTTTTGCTTGGTTTTGTGGTATATAGAATGTTAAAGCAAAATGAGCAAGAAACTGGGGAGGGGGAAAAAAAAAAAAAAAAAAAAAAAAACCACACACTCCCTCTTTGGATTCAGTCTCAAACTGCCAGCTGCCTCAAGCTGGAGATCTGGCAGCCCACTGTGCCAAACACACAGCTCTACATCTGCACCAGGATATGCTAAGATATGGACATTTTTATAATTCTGGTGTTAAAAAATAGATAAGCAAAGGAGACCACAAAACTCCATCCAGTGGCCCTGCTTTAAACCTCTGCCTGCAAGTGCTGCACAGACAAAGGCACCGTCCTCAGGAAAGCCACCCACCCCAGCCTGTCACAGCCCCCGCGTCCAGACAGACCTAGCCAAACTGCTCTCCTCATCACATGTGAGCTTGTTTTTCAACAGCTGATCACCAGCTTGCAACAAAATGAAAAAGCAAACATCATCAATTAAAACCTGTCAGGCTGTTTCAACCTAAAACAATTTTCAACAAAAAATTCAAAAGAAGGCATATTTTTAAGGATCATTATGGAAACCAGTATCACTTCCGAGAAGAAAAGATGTAGCACAAACCATCTTTTCACTTCATTATATGCTGCAAACCTAGACATTTCTCACTGTCTGTCATCTGCAGATATTTCCATTGCAAAGGTTACAAAACACAGAAAAAAAGATTTGCACAGTATGCCTCTGTAAATCAAATTTATTTTCCAGAAGGATGTAAAGCAGACAAGAATAGAAACACTACATGTGGTTTATGCAGGAGAAGAAAAAAAAAAAAAGAGAGGCCATCAGGCTGAGTGCCATTCTAGTATTTGATAAATCTGAATTTGTCTTCCTATTTTACTGTGACAATCAATTTTTTTTTTGCTGTCAAAAAAATAATTCAGGGAACTTGACCTGTTTATAAAAGCTATTCTAGAATGTTGTGTGAAAGCAATTTAATAGTTAAGAGTTATGAAATTAGCTTGCTGTAAAATAAACAGGGAACTAGATGTATAATTCCCATATTATTCAGACATGAATTTCTGTATTCCAATATGTCTTCCTGTGCAGCCAGCTGTTAGCCAGTAGATAAAAAATATCTCGGAAACGCATAGTTGCCTTGCGCCAGTGATTAGTCCTCAGAGAGCTGAGAACACCTTCTACCTGCTCTAAAACTGCAGGTGTTTGCTCTCAGCTTTGTCTGAGACAGAGTGGCTGAACAGCACCCGGATCAAGCTGCAGCTGCAGTGGTAGTTCATAACACAACCCTCTGCAACTGTGGCCTTGTGGAACTCTGAGCAGCTTCACGGTTACTTTGGAAAACAGGATCTGCTTCCAAAAAGAAGGAGGAAAACCTAATTCTGTTACTCAACTTCTTGCCATAGGTGTGAATGAAAATCATGTCACAGCCCAAAGCAAACACAAAAACAGAAAACAATGCTTCTTGTTACTTGCAGATTCTTGGAATACTTACTCCCCCACTGGCACCATGGATCAGCACACTTTCCCCTGCTTTGGCACGTCCTCTGAATGACAAAACAAGGCATTAGACTAAAATAACCATAAAATATCAGGTTACATATAATGACATCTAATCCCCCTCCTCACTATTTCACACAGCAATTAACAAGGAAACAGTATTAATCATACAATTCACTCATTTAAGCAATATGCAAATTACAGCACAGGCAACCAGCAGCAAGTAACAGCCTGATACGGAACCCCGACTCGAGCTGTTCACCTGTGCCGGCTGCCACAGCCGCCCGGAGGAGCCTCCGGTACCGGTGGGATACGCGGTGGCACTCCCCGCCACCCGGGCACAGACGGGCAGCGCTGGGCACCGCGCGGGGGCACTGGGGCAGCCTCCCTTCTCCCCACAGCAAGGACACCAACGAGCGCCGGGAAGGGCGGCTGTCAGCACACGGTGCAAACTGCAGGAGCCTGAGCTCCTGATGGAGCCAGGAAAGCCGGGACAGGACAATACAGTCGGTAACCTCCATGTTACAGCTTATCTGACAATACCATCGCTTTAACAAATTTAACAAGTCTTTCAATTACACCCATCGATCACCTCTCATTTATGGAATAATGGCAGTATGGACTGCATTATTTTAAACGCTCAAAAGCAAAATACACGAGTAGATTTGTCATCTTACTTTTGGAAGAGAGCGCGGTAAGCAGTGAAATAGGGTATTGCAATGGCTGCACCTTGCTTGAAGTCCAGTTTATCCGACAAAGGAAAGACAGTATTAGCTGCAGCAACTGCATAATCTGCATATCCACCGGAGAGGGTAGCAGTAGTGAAAACCCTGTCTCCTTTCTAGAAAGGGAGGAAAACAAAATTATTAATGAATAACAATAATTTCCCTTATTTTTTTTCCCTTAATAAACATTAACTAGTTCAGAGAAGTTTTTTTCTGTAAGTTTTTCTGTTAAAAATCTGTTATTTTTTATAAACACATACAATAAATGTGACACAAACTATACATTTAAATTTAAACAACATAAGTAGATGCTCTGCCCTAGTGTGATATGCAAACCTACAGCCTCATTAATATTAGCAGTAATAAAATCAAATGCTAAAAAAATTCGATCCACAAATTCCAAATGGGAAGGGAAACCTTCAAAATATTTTACAATGAGATCAGAGAAATGGTCATATATACATATATATATATATATATATATATATATAAACACTCTAAGTATACCCCAGGGTAGAAAAATATTGCCAGTGTTTTCTATGAGAGAACATTCAAAGAAGCAAGTCAGCAGGCTATGCAGGAGGTGGTGTGTGTGCTTGGCATGTGTGTGCATACATACATGGTGTCTACCATCCATCTCACTCCTCAGACACCAGCTACTACCCACCACACAGAAACCTGTCACAGAACAGCTATTTCTCAAGCACTCTGAGTATAATGAAATGTAAATGTAATGGATTGGCTGGCTCTTCCACTCAGCAGTTTCCAGTGTTTGTCTAAAGCAAACACTGCACTCTCCTTCTCTCTTCATCAATCGAGCAAATCAACATGACGTTCGTAAGAAACAAGAAATGAACAAAATGGATATAGGAGGTAAGAAAATATGATCTGTCTGGGTAACAAATAAGTCATTTCTCAAGCAACAGCGACATGGATTTAAGGCAAGGACATTCCAGTAGCTCTTCCCCAACGAAAATTATAGAAACACCCTACAATTTATAAGTTTGTCTGAGATCCACAATCTAATGATGTGAAAGGAAGAACTGATCTAAAAACTGAGTAAACTTCACAGATGCCTTTTAGCAACTGCAGAACTTCTATCACAGGAGTTTTGGACTACAGCAACCAAGTATCTGAACAGTCTTACCAACAAACACAAAATTCAGATAGGTTTTTTAACCAGTCAGTAAAATAAAAGCTGTTCCCATTTTCCCACAATCGTACCAAAACTTTTTCAGCTCTGCCTGAAATTACCCCCAACAGGAAGCATCCAACTCTAACATCTCTGTGATGCTTTCTGAGCTCATTCCAAGCACAGGTTTGTACACCAGCTCTCACAGGAACAGACCGAAGGGCTGCTCGCGAGAACCTGCAGCTCCCTGGGCCTCACAGAGCATGAAAAACTTCGTGTTCACTCTGCAAGCAGGCTGCAGCGGAACTCCAAAGGGTAAATACCTCGAAGGCGGTCACGTGTTGCCCAACGCTTTCAACGACACCCGCCACATCGGAGCCAGGAGTGTAAGGCAAAGCTGGCTTTCTAGCGTACGTGCCAGAACGGATGTACGTTTCCACGGGATTCACTCCGCAGGCATGGACTTTAATCAGCACCTGAAAAAGAAGATTCCTGTTAAACAAACAAACAAACAAAAGGATTTAGAGATTCTCAGTACACGGCTGTGGATTCTGAATTTTAGCTAAACTCATAAACGGTGGTGACAAAAGCTTCCTGCTGAACTGAGCACATTTTAAGATGTTCTCTATGGGCCATGTAGCTCATGCAGTAAACAGGCCCCGAAGCGGTTCGTGTGACGGCGGAGCAGCGCGCGCAGCCACAGCCTTGCGCAGGGCACGCGGCTCCCCTCGGGGTATCATCCAGCAGCACTCCAGCCAACAGAACGCCTACCTGATTTTCCTTCGGGACGGGAATGGGCACATCTGTCTGCAGCTTCAGCACCTCGGGGCCGCCGAACTCAAACACCCGCACAGCCCTCATCATGTTCCTCGCTGCTGCCATGATGAATCAAACGACCTGGCTGTACAGAAAGGAGGAAAAACCCGGAGCCCTCGGGCGGCTTCCTGGCTTGTTCCGGCCCTCAGCGCGGGGTAATGGCCGGGCCCGGGTCACGGCCGGGGTGAGCGGGGCCGCCCCGCGCCGCAGGGCCCGCGGCGGGCAGCGAGCCCGGGGCAGCTGCACGGGGCGCTGC
>JAVCKT010041557.1:0-17616 GCA_032273925.1 Rhynchotus rufescens
ACCTTGGAAGCCCATAGGTAAACTTAACCCCTCAGCAAAGGTAGTTTACAGAGTATTTGCATGGTATTTTGGATGTTTGTTTCAACTTGAGCTCTGGGTGACGTGCAAGCCCTTTACAAGTGTTTGGCACTGCCCGGCTTCTCTATCAACTGCTATAGAAGTGGAAACTCTTGACATTTTTTTGACTATCACATGCTAAACTGTTTTGCAAATCCCATTGCGTATGTTCATAGGTTAAATGACTCTGAACCTCTTTTCCCTCCTTGGAAAATGGAAATCCCAGTTGTTGCAGTCACTTTTCCAGGCAAGCAGCCTTTCTCACATGAGTAAGCTTCGCTTAACCTCAGTGTCACGTGAGGAGTAACGCTGTACGTTTGCTGAATCAGGCTTTAAGATCTTGTCCCAAAATAGATCTTAAAAGAACACTTTTGGAAAAAAATAAAAAAGTTAAATTATAACTAATTAATTTTCTAGGAATCATTTAGCAAATCCCTGGGATCTTGCACTGTTACAGTGTCTAATAGGACACTTTTCTGCAGAGCCTGATGTCTTTGGAAGAGCAGCTGTTTGGGAAGCTCTAATGATTAACTTATTAGGATGCATGCTAATGTGAGGTGTTGGTATGTGCTCCAAAATTGCTGCTAGATGGTGATAAACCCAAAATAATGCAATATCCCCGGGGCAGTGCTCAGTTCAGCAGTGGCTCTTGGGACCTGTTTCAGCAAACAGAGGTTCTGTTGAAGTCAGGAGGGAGAAACGGGGTTCAGCACCAAGCCCTGTAAGGTCGTAACTATTATTTAAACAAGCAGGTAGGTTTGGCAACCTTACCACGCTGTGCCATGTTTATTGTCAGTGGGGTATCAACAGACAAGTCATTAGGGAGACCTTCTTTGCAGGTATTTGTTGGCATAACTACATCAGTTACTTAGTTTGGAGTGGGAGAAAAGTCCCCATTTTAGCACGTGGAGAGTCCCCATTTTACCACAGAGCTGTTGTGAAAGAGCTTGTGTGTTCACCTGCTGCAAGGCAAGCCAGGCCTTACGCTGCCTCTGCAAATCCCTTATCAACCTATTATTTCAAACACTTTGTAAAAGTTAAACCAAGATCTTGGCAGCCCGGGAGAGAGACTAGGAGTTAATCGAAGAAATATGTGCACTCAGGGTTGAGTTATTAAGTGGAGTAAATGATTAGACACCACTCTATACCCCTTTGGTGATTAGCCTAAGAGCCCCGTCCTGTGGAACCTATTGGTCCCATAGCTCTGGGCAATGCAAACATCCCTCCCAGGATTTTCTTTTTAAAGGTGCAGTTTTGCTTTATTTTCTTTATTGCATATGTGTTCAATCACACTGAGGTGTATAGTCTATCTGCCCTATATAAGGAGAAATGATATCATCTCCATAGCAGATTCCTTCAGCAGTATGTGGGCAGGACGACCATATACTGCAGTTCTGATCAGCAGCTTTTGAGGTGAGTCTGCCAAAGGTGCAGAAAACTAAGTGTAGAAGACATTGAGAGCTGCACAGGTACATGTGTACACATAAAAAATGATTTAGTATCTTGGAACAGGAACAAAACATCATAAATCTGTAATTAAATTATTTGAATCTGGCTATTAATTTTTTAAAAATGTGTTTGAAGTCCTGGAGGCTAATGGGGTTCAGGTACAAAGGCAGGTTGAACTGCAACTCAACAAGAGGAAGAATCAAGAATACGGGAGATTTATCTTAATTATTCCAAAGGACATGCTTAAATTGTGTTGTTGATGGTTTGAATATAATCAGTTCCTCATAAATATGAAAGTGAAAACCATCCATTTTCTTTCTTCCCTCCTTCAAATACCATTGGTTCACTGTTACTGTTTCCCATGTGAGCAGCACAGTTGGCTCAGGTCACTTGCCATGCAAAATAGAGCATGAACAAAGCCATGTCAATGTGCTATTGAAACTACAGTCTTTTTTCTATGTACATGTACAAATATAAAATGTTTATATAAAATTATAATAAGTTTTATGTACATAAAAATAAAGAGGTACTATAGATGAAAATGAGAAACCAACAAAATGTTGATGTGTATTTTTAAAGCAAGATCTTAGCATAATAATGCCTATGGAAATTACAATTATCAGTTAACTCGGATTGAAAAACAAGCAATATACATGGGCTTTGCAATTAAAGCAAATGAAACATATATAGTACTAGAAAATTTATTCATGTATATTTTAGCACAGTGGTTATTGTTGAACAAAGTTAATGATGTTGCCTGGAGCTTTGTTGTTGTTTAGTTTATTTGTAGCGTGCTTATTTGCATTTATTTGTAGTTTAGTTGAACATATATATCACACATCTTCAGTGTGCTCTTTTCTAAGTATAGCTTTGCATTTAATATGCAGAATAACTGGATTCCTGGTATGGGTTTGAATCAATGTGGCAAATTATACGTTCCTAAAGCAGTAGTTTACCGGCACAAAGGTTGCTGGTAAATTAGCACTTGTTAAAAAGAAGCAACTTGCTGACATGGATGGCAAAGGGAACCGTTCCCTTCAGTGGTACCGTGCTTGTGCACAAACACCTGTGGACACGGTTCTGTGGTCTCTGCACCGAAGAAGGCTTTTCTGAGGCTTTTGAACAGTTTCCTCAAGCGGAGGGCAGAGCAGCTCTCATAATCGTGGATAGTCTTATTCTGAACTACTTGTGTATCCTGTCCATTTTTGGGGCTTGTATAGTTCTAAATCTACCTTTTAATGTCATTAGAAAGTATCCTTCCCCAATGCAAAAAGAGATATTATTTTTAAAATATTAAACAAAAAACGTGTTAACTGTGCACAGAAAAGTTATACGAGTTCTTTTTTGGCATTGGGAAAAAATCCCCTTTCTTCTCACCTTATTGACTAACACAGCAGGGAGGTTTTCTTTTAAATTGTCACTAGAAACTAAACGTTATTCCCCAAAAGAAAACAAAAGTGAGACAGATGAGCCTAAGGCAAAGCTTTGTGCTACTGAAAATGCTGGTGTTAAAATCAGCCCTTGCTGCCCAGGCACAGCAGCTCTTCCATGTGCTCCTCCCCAGCCTGTGCACGGAGCTGGGTGGTTGTGCCTGTGCAGCAGGAACAAAACGAGGTAAAAGGAAAAACCTGTGGACCAAGATCTTAATGAACATAAATGACCCCAGCTGGTTTCAGCACAGCCAGGCCAACTTAGACTGCTGAAGGTGTGATCCAGGGGGCATTTCAGCTAGACCTGGTGTGGAAAGAAGAGGAGGAATGCATGGTTTTGGGAAAGCAGTTGGATTTCTTTATCGGGTGGCCCTGCTAAGCCTCTCCTGGCGGGCCCTTCTCTTAGTTTCCAAGCCCGAGGTCACTTGCGAGCGGCAGGCAGAAGGTCGCGGTGCGCCAGCAAGGATGTGACCGCAAAGGTAGGGATGCAGCAGAGCATCTGCACATAGTAATGGTCTTATTGTCAGTAACACCAGAGTACTCGATTTACATACGCTCTTTGTAATTGCTCTTATGAGCAACCCTGCGTTAGGGTTCAATACTGTGGTTGGAGAGTACCGTGAGGTGTGTTTTCATGAACAGGATTGCTCTGAATGCTGCTGCTGATAGAGTGCAAGTGTGAAATGAACGTTGCTAAGGAATGTACCCAACATGAGTTTGTAACAGGGCAAAGTTATGGAGCACGTACTGAGTCGTGGATGTTGAGTGGCCCTTTCCACTTGGTCCTTGTGCAGTGGTGGCAGGAGGTGGTTGCAGTGATGTTTGCACTGTGTAATGTTCACTTTTTTTTTAAGAAACAAAATTAAAGTGTCATGGAGATATTGGCATCAATTTGTAAGCTTTTTGCTTAATGTTTTATTTCTTGATACTAATGTATTTGTCTTTTAAAGTTAGTGCTTGGAGTCAGGGTAGACTAAATTACTGTGAAAACAAACTATGAAATGTCGTATTAAACAGTTTTGCGGAGGCTGTGACTTTGATCTGTGGGGCTTCAAGAAGCAGAATGGTGCCTTACTGCCTAATTTGAGTTCCTCATTTTTGGCTTTTGAAAATATATTTTTCTCCACTGGTTATTTGTTCTAGGCAGACTACTTAGCATGTGATATTGGCAGAAACTGTCATTAAAAAATAACTTTACTGTGGTCCAAAAGCCTTATTTACATTTGATTTACATATATTTTTTTACACAATATGTAATATTTGTATTACAGTAATATTTTGTTTCTACAGAGGAACAAAAGGTGCTTGCTAATAAGTCACTTTTCTAAAGTAGTTTTGACCTGTACTCACTCTTATGTGTTATATAAATGAAAACAAATGAGGGCTAAATTACTGTGTTTCCTTGTGAAGAGCAGTTCATGTTATTTTTTGTGGCATTGTTGCAATACAAGAATATTTTGACATTATTTTTTCATAAGGGCTGCATTAGCAAGCTTTTTAAGGAGGAACTGCAGATAGCACAGCTGACAAGTTAAATATGGATTAGGAGACAGGTGAACAGAGTAAAGCTAGACCTGAATTTTTGAAGAGTTAGCTCTGGAACCAGGAGTGCTTCATAGTATAAAACTGATTTCTTCTGTTGATCCTTTTAGGCATACTTTTATACATTCATCTTAAAATTAAATGTTAATCACTGTGCTACTTGTTTTGGGGCAAGGACCTTCTTTCTGTTCTGTTTGTAGCATTAGTGATTCTGAATGCAAGCTTGATTATTAAAACTTGTACTTCATGACCACTTCTGAATGGATGGAAGATGGTCTGACTGGAGTCATCAGTCAACTAGAGCTTCTGATATCATCTACTCCTGGTACTTAGGGTACCCTACAGTTCCACAAATTTAAGGTAATACTAAGTGGCCTGCCCAAATATTATTTTTTAATTCTATATTGCCGTTGTGTTTCATAGCAGAATAACATAGGTGCTGTCACGCTGAGACAGACCACTAGCTAGATTGATATCTGTTTTGTTGGCATTAGCTTAACACCTGGTGAACCAGTTGAAGATGAAATGGAAAAAAATGTGCATAAAGGAGATAACTGGAGAAAGAGGGGCAGGGTGAGAAAGAAAAAGAGAGAAAAAAAGTGCGTATTTTTTCTTTTTTCCTCACACCTGCAGGCTATCAGCTTGCAGTACCAAGAGCTTTGTTGCCTTCATCAAAATCTTCTGTTGCATAGCTAAGATGTAGAGCTTACATGCTTTTAAATGCTCATATAATGGAGCTGTCTGACAACCAGCCTGCTTGTAACCTGCTACAGCCACTGGGTCATATTGAGCTCTTGTAGGCTCCCTGCCATTTCCTTGTGTCAAAGTAGCCCATAAAAATGGATTTTTTATTACTATGCGTGGCCAGATTCTTCTGTGGACTAATGCTTTGCTTTTTTGTGTGTGTGGTTTTTTTGAGTTATGCAAAGAATGAATTCTCAAATGAGAGGATGATTTGGAGAGAGAGGCAGGTTATTTTTGTATTATTTGTTTGAAGAACTTCTTGCCTATTTGTTTTTAGTTTAGCTTTGCTTGTTTTCCTTAAGTTTTGTTTATTCCTGCATTTTACCATTGCTCGTTTCTCTGTTCTTCCCCTTCTGGCTTATTTACTGTATGCCTTTGGAAACTCCTGGAAGGAAAAGGGGTAGAACAAGAACCATAACAGCTGTAAACACACAGGGCTGAGCAGCTTCTCTGCCAAGCAGGCTGCCTTTGGCAGAGCCCCTTTTTGAGTGATGAATCCTTGGCTGCTAACAGGTGCCTGCACAAATGTCCTGTCCTGAGCGCAGAGAATGCGTGTGGACACGGCTGAGAGCCTGACCCGGGCTGGAGCTGCCAGCGGGCGAGACCAGAGGGCAGGAATGAAGCAGAGAAACTCGAGGACAAACTTTTGAACTACCGTGCAGATTTAGGAAAGAGGCAGAAATAATAAGGTGAAAACTCTAAGTGCATCTGTGCTTAGATGGGTTCCTTGATTGCCATTAACGTGGTCCTACATCACAGCCTGGTGTGACTGAGAGCAAAATCAGACTGTGATCATCACATTGTCACGGGAAGGTGTTGGGTTTTGGGTGTGGGTAGTAATAAGCTGCTGTGCAACACAATGCATAACTAATTGTGTCCGCGTAGCCTCGGCGAAGGTGACCATTGCAAGGTGCTGCCTTTGATGTCTGTCATCTGGCCGACATCACAGCCAGCTGCAACTGAGTGACTAAACACTGGGGTCGGTTTCTAAGCCTTTAATTAATTTAAATTACATGACAACGGGATGAAATGGTATTTTTATTTGATATAAAATAATAAGCAGTCTTATCTGGCACTCTAATGCCCAACTGTTCAACAACTTCGCCCCACCTCTTCACCCCTTTTAGAAATCGTCTTTCAACCTAAACTTGTTTGTGGCTGACCTGTCCTTATGACAGCACTGTCTTTTAGCAGTAGAAGTTTGAAGAGCTGGACTTGCTTCATAAGTCTGCCATGGATTTTCTGCATAATTTACAGCAAACCCTTTTAGCTTCCTGTGCCTCAGTCCTGTGTAGGAGAAGGGCTAAGGGCAGCTCCTACCTCTCTAGGATGCTGTGTGGATGAACAGACTGGGGATTATAAGGCATTAGGTAATGTGAGGCACTGGGTCTCATGACAGCAGGTATTTCCTGAGCACAATGCCGTGTGGTCTCTTTCCTGCTGTGAGGTGCCTTATTCTAGATATGACCAAGCAGACCAAACATGTCATCTGATATGTTGCTTTGTTGAGGTATCTCCACTGAAGAGTGCTGAGAACTCTATAGGGATGAATCTGCTCCTTGGCTTGAAGTTATGGTATCTCCAGTGTACTTACCTTAGTTAATACCTCCTCAAGGGTGCTTGTGTCTGACTCATGTATCCTCAATGAGCCTCTGTCCCTAGTGCAATAAACCACAAGAACTGGAACCTGGGCAACATCTCAACAGAGTTGTCACTTCACGTTTTCCTTCCCAGATCAACATGAGTCATATGTTTGTGTCCTATATGATCTCTAGTCTCTGTGTCTTATTTTCCTTCCTTCCCTTATTGCTTGCAGCAGCAGTAAATTGTGCAGCAAGCTCTGTGTTCTTCCTGAAGAATTAATATAATAACTAGTGGGAGACGTGATGCATGGGGAAAAAAGCGTGGGGAAAAAAATGTCAACTAGAAGTCAGTCTATGGTCTGTACACTGCCTTAATGGGAAGATATAGCTGGAAAATAACATTTTTTAAACTAAAGAGTAAACCTCCTTCAAATAGTATCTTAACAAAAAAAGAGATCATCTTGGGTAGTCTTTGATTTAGAGGCCCTGCATTTTAAATGTGTCCTAATTACAGTGTTCATCACTTAACATCCTCATTTATAAGGACAAGCTTGGCAAATAGAAATTAATGCCTTTAAAGTCCTCAAGTCTCCCAAAGGAAAAAATCAAAAGATCTGTGAAGAAAATGTAACCTTATTATTTATGACAAGGCAAAATACAAAACCACCCGCCATAGGTTTTTCTAAGTGGCTCAGGGACGCTCAACATCCGCAGTGTGGAAGTGCTGATATTGCTGCCAGCAGCCTTGGTGCGTGTGGCTGCTCACAGCCCTGCAGCACCCACACATGGGAGTCCCCGTCGTGCTGGGCACAAATTGGGAGCCTCAGCTAGTGACAAATGCAAAACGGAGTAAGCATGCAAGGCGGTTCTGGTAGGCCCACACGGAGGAAGCTGAGGTTTTCTGTTTTGTTTTGTGAATAAATGCTTTTAACTTTGACATCTGTTGACCCAGCACCTTGTCAGAAAACTAGAAGTCTCGTATAAAATTAACTTAATTTCCTTTGCCAAGAAAAGGAAAGATAGCAGGTTTGTTGCTTCTCTGAACTTTGGTGGTTGTGTTTCGGGGTACTGTACTATTCAACTGGGTTTCATTGTTGTCTAGTGGGGATTCTCTCTATAAGATCCCCTGGGAGTCTGGTAGAGCCCGAGGGGGTGATGGCAAACAGCCCTTGGCCAACGTGGTGCGAGAGGCCAGATGTCCTTATTGCTTCATGCAGAAGTCTGCTGAAGTGTGACCTTGGAAGCAGAGCTTGTTTTGAGTAATGTTTAAGGATCCAGTCTTGCTTGGCACTGATTTGGTCTCCCTTGTCTGGATGCAACGTCCAGACCAGGATTTATCGGATCAGCTCAGGAAGTCATGGTGGTGGTTTATACAGGCCTGGAGATAAGGACTGAAGGAAGATAGAGTTGTTTTCTTGGTGAATCTTGTAAATTGTCTACAATACTTATCTCTGCTTTTATCGTTCAGTTGTGTGCTGATATCAGAACCACTTATTTTAAGGAACACAACCTCTCAGATTGTATCCTGAGGCATTGATCTCAATATATGTGAAATGTGAGTGCTCTGCTTACACCTTAGGAAAAAACTCTCTTGTTCTGAACCATGTTTCACTGGTATTGCAAGAAATCCATCAAGTGATGGCCATACATCAGTATGGAATCAGAGTGGAATTAGGGTAGATGATGATAAAAATAAAGGGGTAGCATAGACTGACGCACATTCCTGCAGCTCCTGCAAGTCATTCTATTGCAGAAGGTTAGGTGTAAAATGAATCACAGCCTGCTCTGTGTGGACTTGACTGGGATGTACTTGGGTACTGTAATGTCCCTGCTTTCTGCTAGTCCATCCTTTCTTGAATTACTGCATTGCAGGCTTATTTCTCTCCCTAAGTATCATGATGGTCTACAATATTTTACCTTTTCTTACAGACTGAGCGAAGTGAGGAGAATTTTCATCCTCACTGTGAGAATCCCACAGTTATGCAAAGGATGGAGAGCAGAGCGGGCTGCCCCTGCTCCTGCCTCGTGGGCTCGCCCGTCACAACCCCAGTGCTGCAGCTGGGCACGGAGCCTCCCCCACTAATGAACCTGCTCAACTTAATTGCCTCCACCTTGGCCACTCTTAAATGTACTGCAATATTTTTATTGTTTGCTTTGCTCTGTCTTGGCTTACAGACCAGCTACTGATACAGGACTGTGGAAAATTTCCGTTTCCAGTATCAAATCTCCTGAGGGATTCGGTTATATTTTAAGGGCTTTTGTTTTTCTTGTCCTTTTTTTTTTTCTCTGTGGCAAAAGTCTTCATTTATATTTGAGTTTATCTATCTTTCTGATGGAAAGATGTGCCTTCTCATATCATCATTATCGCCCAGGCCTAAGTGCAAGCTCATCAGTGATCATGAGTGATCGCTCTTCTAGTATTTACAGTCTTACTGACAGAAAAAGGGAGATTAATCAAGTAAACTTTTGTCTCAAAGTCTTGTCAGCAGTTCAACTCAGGAAATACTGGAGTGAAAGGGAATTGGAGCTGGCCCTAGATAAGTCTCAGAAAGCTGTTGGATCTGTCATCTAAATAAACCTGAGACTTTCACACAACTCTCAAATACTGCAGCCTCTGAGCATCTCCCTAATAAAATCAAGAGCAACTGTGTGGTGGGCTTTGCGGACTCTATTCAGGGTCAAAACTGTGATTAAAATAAAAATCCTTTATGCCTGTCTACATATGCTTATAACTACGTGGCTCTACCTGGGTCTCGGTAGGTCTCTTCCTTTTGCTTGGTTTTGTTTAGTTGCTTTGTTTGGTTTTTGATTTTTGTTTTGCTTGTGTGTGTGTTTGTTTCCTGTTCTTAAAGCCAGGTGATAAACTTGGCAAATCCTGCTGTGGACTGACTTCAGAGAATGCAGCTCTAGAGTATTTTAGTCTGGAGCTTGAGAGTGCCTTAGAGTGAAATTGAAAGAGAAAAGAGAAAATGCTACAACTTAATCAGGGGCTGCTGGGGAAAAGTTGGTTTGAATATTAATTTGACAGAGGGAAATGTAAGACAAAACTTTTTCTGTAACTCAGGAAAAAGGTATTTCTATATAGAATAAAATATGCAGTTATGAGAAGACCTAGGATAGATCTGTTGATAACTGAAAAACAGTTTTAAAATTGTTATCATTCTTCTAACCTGTCTCAGCATGGGATTTTTTTCCTTTATTTCATTATTCATATTAGTGTTTTTTTCTATTAATAAAACTTAAGCAGATCTGATTTCATCTCCTGTATATATAGAAAAAGAAAGAGCAGAAACTGACTGCTCAAAAAATTTTTTTGTATGTGTCAATTTAGATTTTTCAAGGCAGTGGGTTTTTGGGTTTTTGCTTGTTTTTCCAAGTGAAAAAATTACTTTTGACTTATCTCCTTTTTGGAAATTTCAATTGCACAGCTCTGCAGTGCCACGAATGTGTAGCAGCCCCAGAAACCAGGCTGACAGGAAAGGCAGATCTCGGTGCCTGGTGCATTTGCTGTGCGTGCTACCGGATGAGGAAACGCTCACGAGCAGCGAGCGTGTTTCACGCTTCGCGTTAATATCCTGCCTTCTGTGTGGGCTTCCTGCCTCCTAGGTACTGTTTTCATTTTTAAATTTACATGTTCTGCTTAAAGCAAGAGTGTGAGAGGAGACGACATCTCTGCTTGTCTCGTGCCCGATTTACTCTCGCTTCAAGAGAGCACCACCTTCTACCTGCTGAATTCTTTTTTTTTTTTTTTTTTCCCCAAGGAAATGGGTCTTTTGATGATTAGAGCAAGAACTAGGTTGAAATGGGCATGGAGAGCCTTGCAATGGGATATTGGAACCCGTATTTAACAAAAGCTTGTGGAAAGGATTGGTGCTTGTCTTGAAAGGCATCCGTGGGGTTTGAATTGCTGCCTCATATCGGGGTGAACATCTGTCCTTAAAGCACTATTACTTTTTCTCATCAAAAACTGTGTTCTTGGGTGCTGGGGGGAAGGAATATACTTTTGGGGGCCCAAACTCCCTCTTTCAAGAGACTGCAAAGGTTTCCTCATATCTTCGTGTGCCAGTGTTGAAAAACTAGTCTCCTAATTCAGGCTGTTCGAGGGATCCCTTGAGATAATGATTTCTTTTTAATAGATTTTTTGATATAAGGGCAACAAGTCTGATGTCAGTAGGCTTAACTTTGCTCTAGGAAGACCTGCAGGAAAATATATAGGACTCCAAAGATTGGCAAAGGCTGGCAAAGCGTTTTTAAATATTTACATTAGCTAAGCATGATATTAAAAGAGCTAAAATGTCATTTTTGTAACAGCTCACAGGGACTTCAGCCCTCTCTCCATATGTTAAATATGTGAAGACACTGATTCTCTGCATTTCTCCAAATGGGAGAATCTTGTGTTTGTTAGGGGAGGAAAATTAAATTAGTCTTGTGTGTGATCAGTTATTGAGTATTTTTTTTCCTTCATAGGAAGGTGGGTTAAGCAGGCTGAGGACGTTGCTGTGCTGGCTGACTACACAGAGCTCATGGAGGGAGGCCCCTGGTAGGGTCCGAATAGCCCCTTTCTGCTTCACCCCTAACTATGTGTTTCAGAGGAAAGTGAGCGGCTTTAAGAGGCCTGGCCTCTTAAAAAGGTTTAAAATAAATACCTGGAGAGAATGTGTGTCCCTGGTGGAACGGAGATGTGGGAAAGATGCTCCAGCTCCGCTGCCTCGTGTGCTGCAGAGCTCGCGTCAGGTAAAACTATATTCCCAGGCACGACAGCAGGCTGGGTTAGTGGGAAGTGTTGGACTTCCCAGGCAGCTGCTGGAGGACCAGCGATGTAGTGAGAATCAGCGATCATTTAAAGAATATATAAAACTGACACTATGGATTACAAGTTTCTGCGTTTAAGTATAGCTAATGAAAATCAGACCTAGGCTTTCAAGAGGCTTCTGAGAAGCTTTTGAAAATTATATCCTTTATCTCAGTTTCTTTCAGCTGCCTGCTTCACAAGGAAAAAAATCCCTTTTTTATATTGATTTTTACTTATTTTTAGGGTGAAAGAAACTTTTTTTTCTTCTAATATGTTATTTTTAAAAACAAAATAGTGATGTAGCACAGAATGCAATCTGTGTAAGGACTTATCTGCTTCCCACAAGTTTATAAGAACCTCAGTTATGGTATTTTGAATGTAAGTAGTGGCTGAAAATGGCTTTTATGCATCTAAGCCACTTGAGTAGTATAAGAGTTTATATTTATAGCAGCAATCCAGCCATTTGCAAATAGTAACTACTCAGAATGGCTTAAAATTCTGTTTCTGTTTCCTTGCTGTCTTGATATAACAAAAATCACTGGGGAGTTCAGTGAAATAGTATTCAATTCAATTAGTTGAAGCATTTAGTATTCAAAAAAGGGGAAGTAGTTTTCAGCAAAAAGTAACCTGCTAACAAAAACAACAGCTGAGGACAGATCATCATTAATAGTATTGCATGTAAAAGAGATGAAATTATTATACCTTAGAGAAACAAATTCTGTAATGATTGTCTCAGTTGTGAAGCATAATTTGTTTATAGCATTTTAAAATTTGTTTTATGTCTCAGGCTTGAAATATCTGGTTATTGCTGAGTGCATAAAATCTGTAATCCTGTAAAAGTAATTTAAATCCTCAATGTCTGCTTTTGTTCCCATACGTACTTTTATTTTAAATCTCATTGAAAGGGGAATATTTCCTCTGAAAAGTATTAATGTGTGTTTTTAAGACTTTAGTGCTGATTTTTTTGCTCTCCAGAGCGTGCAAGGTGGCCAAGAAGAGCATCTTGGGCCGAGACGAACCCTTCCATGGCCCAAGAAGAGCATCTTGGTATTACACTTCAATGGAGTTTGAAAGATTTGTGTCTATGGACCTTTGCAGCTATATGTCGGTGATTAACAGGTACATAGAGAGTAAACTTTAATGGCCATACATCGCAGAGATAGGGTATTTGCTCCAGAAATAAAAGGAGATTTTTATCTCTCAATTCAGGACGTGCTGAGCACTTCTCATAGCTGGGGACATCCATACAGCCACTCAGTCATTTACATTTCCACTCAGTCCCATTTGCATTTCTGTACTGGCCTGTGACAGGTTTAGTGCGTTCCTCTTTTTAAAGTGAAAGGATATCTCCTTTATAAACAAGCAAGGAAACTACTTGCAGTGTAAGTGTCGAGAAGAGCAGACAACAACCCTCTGTGTACTCAAATAGGTAGTAAATAAAATAAAAACAGGCATGCATCTTGCCCCCATGCCTCGGAACTGGCATTTCTCTCTGGATGCTTTTAAGGGGCAGTGTATTTCAAGAGGAGGAACATTAGTTGACAACAGAGCTGTCCAGTCCCTGCACTTTTCCCCATCAGAGCCTTGATAGGGGTGTCGGGGAAGCTGCTTATGGAGCCCTGGCTTGACCTTAATCCTGCCTAACACGTTGCCAAGGCTTGTGCCTGGCTCCCCAGGAGGCAGAAGCTCTTTGCATGGTCCATGCATGTAGCTGCAGTAGGAGTTACTAAAATGCAAAGATGTTGGGCTTTTTTTGCTGGAATAAAGCCTTTTATAACATGTACTGCTGGCAAAAACTTTCCTACTGTCATGACTTCATCTTCCAAGTACTTGCCATTCCTGTCAAAACCAAGAAATGATAGGGTTACCTGAATCCCGTGTTGGGGGAGTATTCCTGGTATAATCTGTGTGCACTCGTTTGCACCCTGGTGGCAATATTTGTTTGCACATTTCTCACTGAGGTGCAAAGTTTGCCTGTCCATAGTTTGCCCTGGGCACAATGAAAGAGCAAGTTGTGAGCTGGTGCCCTAGTGCCCGGAGCTCATCCTGGCCTCCTCCCGCCCTGCAGCAGCTTTGGGGACATTGTCAGAGTTTGCACAACAGAGGAGAACTCCCTTAAAGACTTCTGTAAGATGAAGGAGGTTAATCCTTCCTGTTCCAGATATGTTGTATGGGTGGTGTAAAGTTGTTCTTATTCCCAGGAGGTTAGAGGATATAAAAAGGAGCATTTTTTTTTGTTTTGTTGCCAAAAATACCACATGCCATGATTGGCTGCTCCTGGGCAGTGCAGGAACTGCTGCCCTTGTCCAACGGGGCTGATGGTCCCTGCAGCTGCACCGAGCTCCTGCTCCGTGTTGGCTGCTCCCACACTAATCACTTTGAGGTCCATGAGGCTCCTTGGCTCGGGGGCCCCAGTTTCAGAATCCCAGTGTAAATTTTGCAGCTGACACAGGGTGCTGCTGGCTTCGGCTGGGAGCAGGAGCACAGCTCAGCAGATGGACACGTCACTGCAGTCTAGAGGCATCGGGCCCTGCGGGCACCAGGGGACCGAGCCCTCTCCCCAGCTTGCTCAGAAATCCTCCTCTGGCTTGTTTTTAATTAATACATAGGAGACTAGAATATCGCAGGTTTTCCTGTGCTTTGCTTGTGAGTTGCTGAAATCTAGTGCTATTCCTACTGGGCACTCCACAGGTGCACCTTTCTGTAGGAAGGCATCCTTTCCCTGCAAGTTTATGCTGCCAGTGCACTAAATGTGGGTGTCTATAAGAAATGCTAGTTACCTAGTAGCTATCCAGGATTCTCTCCCTTGTAGGTCTTGCTTGCACAAGGTCTTTGTATTAGATGTTTTGTCGATCAGCCCTTGCCTGCCTCGGCACGCGTTGCTCCCCTCCTGCTACTTGCTGTTTTATTTTTGAGGGAAGGGATGCTTATATGGGACTCTGACCCCCAAATGGCGTTTGGATCACTGGTTTAGCTCTAACCACGTCTCAAAAGTTTGTGTATTTTGTGAAAACACGTAGTTGACTGCTTTGGCTAAATTCTCCTGTTTATTGAAAGTCGACTTTGTTAGAATACTGAAACCTGAGCGTCTCGTATCTGTGAACACACAAGCAATTTTGCTTTAAAGTGACAAATGGCAAAGTTTCTAATAACACAATTTGTATCCTCTGCTTGTTAATAATTCTGTTTGTGTTAATTCTCACATAAGTCACTGTAAAATATATGTAAGTCACTATAAAATATGTGATGTATCAGTTTAGATAGCTACAATATCAAAGGCTTTACTTTTAATTATTTTTTTCCCTTTAATAATTTTGGTAAAATTCAAACACATCAGTAGTACTGTTTCATTTTTATCTGATTATCAAATTAGTTTTACGCTGTCTCAACCTGAGTAAATCATTCTAATAACATTTTAAATCCAACTATTCAATCATTTTAAATCATTCCAACAAATCAAATTCTTGGCTGTGCAATGATTAATCTTTTACTCCATCTTAAATGCATTTAGCAAAAATGTGGAATTAGTTTTCTGCAGGTTAGGCAAAAAAAAAGCAACTTAGTATTTGTTACCCATGTTACCCATGTTCATCTCTGTCTCTCCCCATTTGTATTTCTTGCTGTCTTACATGTCTTACATCACGACCTTCAGCACCAGATGTTTCCCTGATTCCCAGGTGACGTGTTGTTGCTGTAGCCTCTCACATGTTCATACTGGTTTGCAGTGGATGAAAGTCTTTGCAGGACATCTTGGGAGCATTTTCTTTCTTCTTTGCCCTTCACCGATTAGAAGTCTTCTGTTTCATATTTGCTTTGGGCACCTGATGTTCTTTGCCCGGAAGAACATATTGGGCCCTGCAAAACTTGTTGTCACACAGGTAAAAAGTAGTGTCTAGAAACAACCCACAGGTGGTGAGAGCTGTCGGGGAGATCTGCAGATACTTGCTGAGAGGACGCGGGGTTTGCTCCTGTGCACACGTCCGAGTACCTGGTTGCAGCACCAGCGGGGCCACCTCGTGCACGTGCTGCTCAAGGAGACTGCTGTGGGTAGGTGCCCTGCTCCGTGGTCGGGGGCTCTGGCAGCTCCCTGGGGTCTGGCTGGGACATGAGCACGCTGCTCTGCGGTCCTGCAGGCTTCCTGCTTCTCGGGCCGCTGGCACGAATGGATCAAGTCGACTCCTGCCCTTGCTCAGAAGGGTTCCCCCAGGCCTAGGGAACAGCAGTGCTTCTTGCCGTGGTCTTCCCCATCTCGTGATCCTGTCGAGCTGTTCCAGCCCTGCTGTGCTGGCTGTGGTTCCATCACCAGGCCTGTTTCCAGCTCGGGCTGCGCTTGGGAAGCTCTGCCTCCTTCCTGGAGCTGCAGCTCCTGCTTTGCAGAACCTCCCTGCTCATCTCCTCGGTGGCTCTGAGCAAGGGCACCAAAGTGCTCGTGAGAGCCTTGCCCAGCCCTTCCCCACTGGTGGGAAGGGGCAGGACGGGTCCGACGAGGAGGGGCCCGTGTGGCCGTCGTGGCGGGGAACAGGTTTGACGTGAACCTTCTCTGTGATTGTATCTAGCTCAGGCAAACGGGACTGAAAAAGGAAACAGAGCAGCCAAAAAGGAGCATTCTCACAAAAAAAAAAAAAAAATACAAAGCAGCCTTTGTGCTAGGATTTGGGGTTTGAGGGAAAGCGTGGTGCTCAACTGAGGGAGAGGAGATGATTTTCTTCATCTGGAGGAGAGATGTTTTGATTTTTTAATTATTTTTTTCTACTGTTAATTAAATCACCTTGAGAAAAAGATGCGTTTACAAATTACCTAGGAGACACCTCCAGGACTTCATGCTACTTCTGCCAAAGACTTGCAATCTCCATGTGTTTCTCATCCGCAGGCACAAATTTGCTGTGGAAACTGATGGCAGCCCAGCAGGAAATCTTTGTTCACGTTCCGGTAGGAATATTCTTTAGGAATAGTCTATATCAGTGTGGCTCTAACCATGGAAATTCATATTTTTATGCCCATGTTCGTATGGAAACATGCAACAGTCCTGCTGATGGAAATATCATGTGTGTCAATCCTGTTCCCTGAGGAAAGGGGACACAAAGTGGTTTACACTTAGGTTTAAGATCAGCTAAGGTATTTCAACAGAGTGGCTGCTTATATGCAATACATATAATTTCTATGAACAGAGGCGGCAGCTGTTTTGGGCTACTACCAGCTGTAAATGGTCACACCTTATTTAAAACCCATGTTGTAGCTGGAAGAGTTGACTGCATCTTTTAGAGGACGGTTTGAGTATGAGGTCAGTTATTTTTACTTTCCCATTTTGTTCTAGCTAAATATTTTTACTGCTCTCAGAACAATAGCTCCCACCGCACTGAAGCCCTTCCCATTGCGGTAGCTTTTCATACCTCCTTCTGTAGCCATCTAAGCAGTGCCCAAGGGTCTCATCTACCCAGTTTAGCTAAATATAGACTTTTCAAGCCCTAATCCATACCCCTACTGAGCCTGACAAGCTGAATCCAGTGGTATAAGCAGTTGATGCAGCTTTATGGGTAGAGGAATCCTCTACAGTCTATTTTGCTTCTTCTAATCTGCCAGGGTTTGTTTAAATTTTCTAGAGCTTAATCAGATATTTTATTGCCTGCACACTCTTGACTGGATTGTTTTGATGGTTTTCCTATCTGTAAATTTATTCTTCAGTTTTCCATGCTGTCTGTTTAGGGGCATCCAATACTTTAGTGTTTTCTCAAGAAACCACTTAATAACAGAAAACAACAGCCAAATCTACAGTTGCTTTTACATGATTCAAAAATAGTACCCTGTTTACCAGCAGTTTTACAATTGCAGCGCTCTCTGCAATTTGGACTCAGAAAAACATTAGTTCCTCTGACTCTGGTTGCAAAGCTTCATTCAGCTTGTCCGGTGTGGAGTGGGCTGAGTCTCACTGCTGTGAGTGTGGGCTGCAGCAATATGAAAATGTCCACAAAGTATTCAGCAGAGTTTTTCTTTTTTTTTTTTTAATTTAATTTTATTTTTT
>JAVCKT010041573.1:5209-17615 GCA_032273925.1 Rhynchotus rufescens
TAAGCACTCCAAGGGCTTCCATCTCTGGCATGTGATAAGGGAGCCAGGTAGGGTGGCAGACGGTTCTCATGGCTGGAGGAACAAGACGTTGGTAGGAGGCTGCTTGACCTATGTCTTTGCCTGCCCAGTCACACCTGCACTCATGCTGGCTGTTCCCCTTGGTTAGGGCACATACCGGCACAAACACTCCTCTCGTGTCCTTGGGCATCCCTGAGACTTGCTGGCTGCAGGCAAAGATAGAAAAACATGACCAGACGCTTAGAAACATCACTCTGGGCTGCCTCTGCAGCAGATTTGGGCCAGCTCTTTCCCAATGGAACTCTGAAATTGCATTCCAGCCACCAGTCCTGCTCATGCTTCCCACATGCCAGGGACTCCTCCATGGCCCTGGAGCGCAGTTGGCTGGCACCAGGGCAGAGATAGCATCCATTGACTCCTTTGGCACCCCTTGGTTGCCCTGGGCTCCAGCTCCCCTGCCAAGCTCAGCTCTCACCACATGGTGGAGTCCCTGGCCTGTCACCAGGATTCCCATACTGTCCTTCATGACCATCCAGTAGCTTCACATTGGTCTTCTGCAAGGCACTGTGCTCCATTAGGGGTGCAAATCTGCCCCCGAGCTCCCAGAACTTTCCTATTGCTACTCAGCTTCTCCCGGCTGGTGGCTCTTCTGCCTCCACAGTCGATGCAGACCAATGGGAGAGAGACACTCACTGCCAGCTCGTGACTGTGCTACCTGGTGGTGCTGGGAGCAGGGAACACCTCAGTGCAGCTCCTGTAATGGTGAGGACCTTTGGATTACTGGAGGCTGGCAAGCCCTGCGGCATCTGGACAGGCTTTATCTGCAGTTTACAACCTGGTTTCAAAATCAGGGCGTGTTTCACTATTACAGGAGACATGTCCCCACCGCTACCCCAATTCTGTGGATGGGACTTATACCATGTACCAAAAGCCTCACTATTGGGCAGAGTTCAGGGCCATCATCACCTCTGAGTGGATTGACTGTTTCAGTCAAGCTGTTCCCAAACCTTTCCAGACCAAGCAGTCATTGGGCTGGAAAACATGACCCTGAAGTGTTACAGTTTGGCCAAATTCAGAGCAGCTGGAAGCAGAGGGAAGCTGGAAGCAGAAGAGCTGGAGACAGACAATTTTTACATGACAATGACAAGTCAACACTGAAGAGCAGGCCATGGAGGACAGGAAATCCTACTGGGTCTATGGGGAGTGAGAGATCCTTGTGGAACCTCAAACTAGACCCTCTGATTCATCCAGGTCAGCACTCCTTCCTGAGAGCCAAGATGTCTCTGCCTCTGCCTAGAGCTATTTCTTGGGTCTCAGATGTTCTTAACAGTCCTGCTAAGGAGGCCCAAGTACAGTTTGGACACTCTGTGATGAGCCCAGGAGCTGGCCCTGACAGGGATGTGGTCCCAGCCAGCTCCAAAGGTTCGGCTGAGAGCCATCCCCTTGACACATCCTCAGCAATTCCTGGGACCCTAACTCCTACCATTCTCTTTCAGGCAATGTTTCAGCATGGAACAACACGCTTCCTTCACCCATCACGCTGCAGGAGGTAAAGATCCCTTTCCTCTACTTATGGCAGGAGCAAGGAGTGTCACGGCCAGCAAGATGGAGGCAGCTACAGCTACAGGGTGCTCCGTGCTGGCCCTGTGATGCTGGAGCATCATGTCCCTGGGGGCCAAGCCAGCCCTGCCTGCCACCTCCAGTCTCCTCCCGCATGTGGAGTCCAGCCTTGGTTCCCCTTTGGCCTCCTCTTCCCTGCATGTCCTGTTCCTACAGTGCCCGGAGACTGTCGGCCTAGCCAGGCTCAGCAGAACCCAGTGTTTGGACCAAGGAGGCCACCTCCTGGGAGCCAGCTGCCACTACGTGCCTGACGTCACTCTCATGTCCTTCCTCCTGTTTGGAGGCACCTTCCTGTGTTCCACAATGCTCAAGCGCTTCAAGACCAGCCGCTATTTCCCCACAATGGTGAGTGTTTCAGCCCCATCCTGGCGTCTGTTACTGCTGGGAAAGCCAGGTGAAGAGGCTCTCCCTGCTCTGCACTCTGAGACCTGAGACCCAGAGCCAAGCTGTAGAAGGCAGGAGTGTTGCTCTGGGACAAAATCTGGGCATCCTATGCAGTCCAGGAGGTGTTGCTGCTCTCCACCTTGAGTTGGCCACTCACAGGATGTGAGAGTGTTTCTGGGGACCATGGATAGCCCCTCTCCCAGCCTCAGGCTTCCTAAGAAAACCTTCTTGGCCAACCACAGGCTAAACTTATCTGCTTTTCTTCAGTTTAGGAAACTCGTGAGCGACTTCTCCATCATCCTGGCGATCCTCATCTTCTGTGCTATTGATGCAGTCCTTGGCCTGGAGACCCCCAAGCTCCTTGTCCCCAGTGAGCTGAAGGTGATGGGCTGGGTGGGGAGCTGCAGACTCCCAAGGGGTCTGGGGTTGTGCATGGAAAGCAATTTCCAAAGCATTTACCTAAGCATTGCCCATTCCTGGTCTGGGCAGTCTTGAGCACAGCTGCCTTCTTGGCAAATGATGCCACCACGACAGACCTGTAGTCTGCAGGGCTGGAGGTGACTCCAGACATAGAGGCAAAGCCTCTGCCCAGAGAAGGGAGAAGGTACAGGAGAAGAGAGGCCTTTGCTCCAACTCGCCTGCTGCTGGGCCAGCCCAGACGAGTCCCATGCAAGCTGTGGGAGTGAAGCAGCAAGGGCTCACCCATGTTGGCGGGAGGCCACTACTTCACCTCCTCTGCTTGCAAACTGACTCTGGTATCATCTAACCCATCACGGAGACCTTAGAGGAAAGAGGAGGCAGCAAGCTGTACAGGAGAACTGGCCTCTCCCCTCTGTGGGCAGCAAGTGCTCCTGACCTAGCTGGCTCTGGGTGCAATTTGCTGAGGCCTGGCAATAACAACAAGCACCATGATGTGCCAGTCCTGCTTCAGCCAGCTGGGCAGTCTGGTAGTGCCCAGGATGGATGAGGACTTCCTGTGCCCGTGTCTCAAAGAGACTCCGTGTCTCCTTGTTTCTGCCCCACAAACATCCTGTCGGGGTGCAGCACCCTCAGCCCGTCACTCCTGAACCTCACCATACTGTCAGAACAATGCGCCCCAGCTGACCATCACCAGCTTTGCCCATGAACAGGTCTGTGTCATTGGAGGAGACTGTTGCATGTTGCTTCTGGCAACCTTCCTCCATGTTCCAGGGAAGCGTAGGGCAGGCTGATAGCCCCTCAGCCTGATGCTAATGCAGGCTGCAGCACTGCAAATGGGAAGATTCAAGCCCTAGCCAGCCCTGCGGTCTATAAATATCCCAGCCTGGTCTTGAACTAGTCACCTGCATCATTGCTAGAGTAATGCCACAGCTCATACTGGAGCTGGAGTCACAAGCTCAAGTCTGGACTTGGGCTCCCCACCCTGGGGCTGGGTGGGGAGAGTGTTTGGCAGCTCAAGCTTCTTCCCACGAGCTAGGATGTTGTCTGCATGTGCTGTCACCTCCTCCAGGCTCTAGGCACCCACAATTCGCCATCATTGATGTGCATTGCCTCCTACTCCAGCTTTGGCACAGCTGCTGCCCCTGCAGCTCATCCAGCCATGCAAGAACCCCAGGAGGGCATGTGCCACTCAAGATGTACCTGGCTGTTGGCCAGGAGCTCAGGCGATGCTGAGGAATAGTTCCCTTCTCTGGCAGCAACTGAGACATGTATGTAGGGTGACTAGGCAGGCTGTGCTTCCTGGCAAGGAGCATCTATGGGCACCCACATTGCTCCAGCCCAGGCACCCAGCTGAGGTGGGTCCCTTTGCTCTTTAGTAGTGGAGGCCCTGTAGGAGCCTGGTTGCCAGTGTGACCCTTTTCTCCTTGCCACAGCCCACAAACCCTGCACGAGACTGGATCATCTCCCCCTTTGGAGCCAACCCCTGGTGGATTTGCCTGGTGTCTGTGGTGCCTGCTGTCCTTGTGACCATCCTCATCTTCATGGACCAGCAGATCACAGCTGTCATTCTCAACCGCAGGGAGTATAAGCTGCAGGTGAGTAGAAGCCAGAGGCAGAGGGCCGGGGATCTGTGTTTCCCCAGGCTCACTCCTTTGGGTGCTGCATCCAGCTGGTTTGTCGCACACTTCCTGCAGGCACCTCTGTCCAGCTAAACGTGAGGCTCAGCATCAACCCCTTGAAGAACAGCTATCTGAGACAGCCAGTACAGTGTGCATGTGCATCCTTTAGAGAGTTAGGCTTAGGGTCAAGGCTTTCCAAGCATGGGTCTAAGTATCTCCACGCTCCTGGAGACAGGAACATTGGGCTGAGAACATAATGCAACTAGGCTGACAGAGTCAGGATCTCATTCTGTTGGTTCCCTTTGTTCCCAACCTCTCTCTCACCCACTGGGATGGATCATATTCATCTTTCTCTTCTCTGTTGGACACTCAGCCTGCTGGCTGTGCTGTCTGGGCTCTCAGGCAGGCTGGGTGGACACAGCTGAGGCATGGAAGCATGGGCAAGGGGCCAAGATTTGCAGAACAAGTTGCATCCACAGATTCTGGGGGATGCAGAAACCCCTTGTGTTTTCCCAAACACATGCCCAGGGCCTCCTCCTTGTAGCATGCAGTGTCAGAGTGGTGCAACTCTTCTCCACAGCTGCCAAAGGATGCTGCAGCCATGGGGTGACCTTCTTCCATCCCCCTCAGCATCACCGTCACTCATTGCTGACGCCCTGGAAGGGAACCTACTCCTCTTGAGACTTAGGTCAATTCCAGGGAGTTTGGCCATGAGTCCCACATCTTGCAGAAGGATTGGTAGGCCTGGATCAGTTGGGGCTTTTCTGCTCTCCAGAGAGGCCTTCCCTGGGAAGCCTGAGAAGAGCTGCCTGCCTCTGTCCTGCACCAGAAAGGCCATCCCTCCTAGAGCCCCAGTTGTCACGAGGGAGGAAGTGCCATCTTGTCTTGGGCCTTGCTGTGTCACCTGAGTGGGATGCAGTCCTTCTGACAGGTAGGCATGGTGACAGGTTACTCCAGGACAGCTTTCACCATGTTCTCTAGCATCTTTACCGCTTGCTCCAAGGAGAGGATGAACACTAGAACCCCTTGGAGTGGTGGGGAAGCCTGAACTCACTCAGGTTCCAACTCTGATGCTGTATGGTGGGCAGGAGAGGCAGAAGGTCCCTGTGAAATCTAACAAGCTAACCAAGAGGGACAGATGGGCCTCAGAGCAGATGGTCGCTGATACTGGCCTGCCAACAGGCATGCTCCAAGCTTGGGGAGGAGCTGAAGGAGTTGGGAAAGCAACAAAGGTGAACATAGACTTCTGATGCTAGGCAGTGTCATGAAGGCAGCGTGGAGCCCACCAAGGCAACCACTGAGGCAACCGTATCTCAGCCTCTGCATGGAGCCCTGCTCACTGCAGCTCCAGCAGAGATGTTGTGGAAATAGGAAAGAGCAGTTGAAATCAGGTATATGGAGCAGCAGCAAAGACTGAACGCACTGATGGGAAACTGCCTGTTGCCACAGGCAGCATGTTGCACAGACCCACTGGTTATGAGATGATGATGGTTCTTGGGACCATCAATCAGGGTGCAGCAGACAGTTTCATGGCTGGTCAGTCTTGAAATGTGGATATGGGGCCACAGGCTGAGCTTTGGGCATTCAAAGGTTCATCTGAAGGTTTACGAGACTTATAAATGCTTTCAGAGTTATATAGATACCTGGCAGGGCTTC
The DNA here is from genome assembly GCA_032273925.1 of Rhynchotus rufescens. NCBI lineage: Eukaryota > Metazoa > Chordata > Aves > Tinamiformes > Tinamidae > Rhynchotus > Rhynchotus rufescens. The sequence goes on from JAVCKT010041573.1 coordinate 10,927, forward strand.
TCCAACTGTATGTGTTCCAAGGTATGCTGGCTTGTCCTGGCAGCAGGAGCTCCTGGGGCACATGAGATAGATCCGCTGAGCCGATGGATGATGCTCATGCCAGAATCCAGAGAGTTACCCTCTCACTGGTGTTGCCAGCAGCTCATCCCAGCTTCTTCGCCATACCATGAGCATCAGGACTGAGGCTAGCAGGGCCTCCCTTTGCATGTGGCATTGCCTGGGAGGGCATCCTACTTCCAGTACCTTGTGAAGGGCCTTCAGTGGCAAGCCAATGCCCCAGTTCATGGCTCTCTCCCAAAGTCCTGATGTCTCTCTTGTTGCAGAAAGGGGCAGGCTTTCACCTCGACCTCTTCTGTGTCTCCCTCCTCATGATTGTCACCTCTGTGACGGGCCTTCCTTGGTATGTGTCTGCTACGGTCATCTCACTGGCACACATGGAGAGTCTCAAGAAGGAGAGTACAACATCAGCTCCAGGCGAGCAGCCCAAGTTCCTGGGCATCAGGTATTGCCCAGAGCTTTCTCCCTGCTGCGAGCTCCTCCTCGGTCTGGGTGGGAACATCTCTACTTCAGGCACCTGCCTGAGACATCTCTTGCCAGGGGCTCTGCAGGAGGATGGGCACATGCTCACCCTTATGAGCAGACCTAGTCCAGTCTACAGTAGGTCCTTAGCCCTGGGGTTTGGGGCTGCTCATTTGTTCTCCTTTGGGGAATCTGCACAATTCACATGGGAAAAAACCTACTTTCCACTGTTCAGCATTGTGTCATGGGACTGTGGCAGCTCCTGGACATCTTCAGCCGTCCTGGAGAGCTTCAGCAGTGGGGAAAAGAAAGGTCTTGCAAAGGCCTGAGATCTTTTTGCCTATGGTTTTTGCCTGTGGTTCCCACGCACCATCATCCCCAGAGCAGAAAAGATGCCCCAGCAGGACCTTGGAGATGAAGCTCTGGCACCGCTGTGCCTTGGCCAGGACAGGAGCTGCTGGGTACACCAGAGACCCCAAGTGCCTTCTGCAAAGCTGCCGGCAGCCTGGGGCATCCTGCAGTCCCCCAGACACCTCTGACCTCGTGCTTTTGCCTGCAGGGAACAGAGGCTGACCGGCTTGGTGGTCTTCATCCTGACCGGAGTGTCTGTGTTTATGGCACCCATTCTCAAGGTACAGAAACTTTTTCTGCGTTTTTGGCCTTAAAACGTTTTTGCACCTTTCCCCCAAAAAAGAGGGGCAGGGGAGGGCAGGGGGAGGAAGAGACCTTACCCTGCAAGGCTGAGGCCCACAGGGCTGACATTTCGTAACTTGGACATCCCTCCAGCTGCAACCTTTGCCCGTTCAATTGATTGGTCATTGGAAAACATTGGCTGGCAAACAGGCAGCCTCCTGCTTGGGAAGGCAACTCAGCAGAGGCCAAAGGGTATGGCCTGAATGCAGCAGGGATGGCCTCTGCACCTGATGTGCAGCCAACACGTGTCGGGGCTGTGACACCTCTCTCTAGTCCCTCTAGCCCCATAGCCACATCCAGCAGGAGCAGCACTGCGCATGCCCCGTGTCACCCAGCACAGCTGGGGTCACTCTCTGCATCGTTATCCTGCTCCTGCTCCCTGTGAGAGTTGGTGCATCTCCCCTGTGGTCACTGGGGACCATCCTGTAATCATCTCCCCAGCCAAGGATGCTGGCTAATGCTTCCTCTCAAACTGACACCTTCATCATGCTGGAGAAGCTGACCTCAGCCTCAGATCCTGATAGGCCACAGGTATGGTGAGGCCATGGGGAGCAGCACAGTGACCCCTGAGATCTGTCCTTAGCTTACCACACTTGGTAGAAAATTATATCATGCTGAGCAACACAGATAATGGGAACCTGGTCACATGTTAGGAAATGTGGTCGTAACACAGGAGATAAGCATAAAAGTTGTGAGCAGTGGTAGCAGGACTCTGCTCTCCTCTGGGCTGGCCCAGGTCATCTCTGCTGGCTTGTGGTGCCCAGGGATGATGATTTAGTTTGCTGTGCCCTGGTGTTGCCTCACAGAGCTGCCTGCTGCCTATGGCTCAGTGACAGCGCTTGTGTCACCCGTATCTTTGCTGTGCTGGGGACCCTGTTTTTTATAAACCGTAAGCTATAAGGCATATCTCCATATGAGCTAGTTCCTTGTCCTTCATCTCTGCCTTGCTCCCAGCATGTTTTAAAAAGCAGGGCGAGTAACAGTGCACAAAGCCGTGAAATGAAACTGTAATGAAGTAAGCAAATGCCATTGCCACATCTGCATACTGTTCATGCAGGAGATGAAGCTCAATAGGTGTAATCCCTGCAGGAAATTGCACGCTGCTGACCTGTCACCTCCGTGTTTTGCAGTATATCCCGATGCCGGTGCTGTACGGGGTGTTTCTGCACATGGGGGTGGTGGCTCTGAACAGCATCCAGGTGAGTGAGGGCTGCACAGAACGTGCTGGGCTGTGCCAGGGCCAGGGGCACGTCCGGGGGATGCAGGGGCTTTGCTCAACACTAGCTCCAGCCACTCAGTACCAGCTCTGTGGCTCGAAGCTTGAACTTTACACCTGTGGGATGCATAACATGCCACTACCATGCCCATCCATGCAGCAAAAGGGACACTTCTGGGGCAGGGGAAGGGAAACGGAGATGTGCACTTTGCTGGGGAGTATGAAGGAACCCTAAAACAATCAGATGTATCAGGAAATGTGGCTCATCTCTTTATTACAGTTTGGATCTAGCTTGAGATCTTTCAAATGTCTGTCCAGACAGAGTTTCTCTGGCTCAGAGCAGTGCTGATCTATCATGGGTCTAGGTAAAAAGACCCTGGCTTTCCAGCTCTGATCAGATAAACTCATCCACTTCAGATGTCAAGAACATCCGTGTGCAAAGCTGACTCCGTGAGGAGCCTTGGCCGCATGGGACCCGCATGGCTCCCCCAGCACCACACAGGCAGTAACCCGTCCAGGGCCCAAGCGGTGGCTGCAGCAGGGAGGCAGGTGGAGCTGCCTTAAAGCTGGGAGCATGTAAAATTCACCCGTGTCCCTCCCCTAGGTCGCACGTGACAGGTTTGCTCTTCTCTTGTGGCAGTTCACAGAACGCGTGCAGCTGCTCCTCATGCCGGCCAAGCACCAGCCAGACCTCATCTACCTTCGCCATGTGCCTCTGCGCCGAGTGCATCTATTCACCTTCATCCAGGTGCTGTGCTTGGCCATGCTCTGGGTCATCAAGTCCACCATTGCTGCTATTATTTTCCCACTGATGGTAAGAGATTATTTTTCATCAGTCTGTATTGTCTCCCCGGTCAGTGGCTGGAGAGAAAGCCACAGGTCGCCTGTGATGGAGCCTTTGCCAGGCCTGTGCCCGTCACACCTGGGACACTGCCGTCCCCTCCCCTGCACACCCGCCACGCTCCTGTGCCTGCACAAGGAAGCCAGGGTCCCCCAGCCGGGGCCATGAGATGTCACCCTGCACCCCAGTGCTTGTCCTGGCACGCTGCGTGTGGCAGCGTTGAGACGTCCAGTCGGGCTGTCCGCCCTCCCAGCTGGGCCCTGGCTGCACCGTCCCCGCTCTGGGAGCCGCTGGGCGAGCACAGTGCCCTCTGACCAGGCGCTGGCCGATGAAAGGGCTCTGGTGGCTCCGTGGCTGGTGGTGGCCGGGCGGCACAGCAGAGCCCCGCGCCCAGGCGGGCAGCACCGTGCGGGCTCTGCTCTGACGATGCTGACGAGCTGCCTTTGCGCCGACCTCAGCTGCTGGCCCTGGTGGGCATCCGTAAGGGGCTGGAGTGCATCTTTTCCATGAACGACCTGATTTGGCTGGACAACATCACGCCCGAGACAGCCAGGAGGGAGTCTGAGGGAAAACCGCCTGGGAAGCAGGAAAAGGAGGGGAGTGACAGTGAGGAGGTAGGTGGCATCCTGGGGGCTCTGCTCTTTTGTAGCCCTCTCCTCCCATCAGTATGGGCTGCTGAGCCTGGTCTGAGCTTGCATCCCAGGACAGCAGATTCTCCAGGTCAGAGATGACAGGAGGGGCCAACGGCCTCAGCACAAGGCTTTGAGCCGACCTGACATGGATTGGCCCTAGGGCAAGGGATGCTTGTGCCTTGGCCAAGGGAGCGGGGCTGGCGGCAAAGCTGGCACACCTGGGCCACAGGCGGAGGGTGCCCTGCACCACAGCGAGGCCCAGAGCTTAGTCGGGCCCAAGCAGCTGCCTGGCACCGAGCTGCCCAGTGCAGCCACAGCTGGCAACACCGGCCAGCTCCGACTGGACACGGCTCGTGGGACAAGGACTGGGAATGCTGCTGGACTCATTCCTCCCTGGTCTCCCTTCTCCCCTCAGGCTGACCTGGTGCATCACCAAGGACCAGAAATCAACATCTCTGTGAACTAGGGTTGCAGATGGGATACAGGGCAATATGAGGGGCATGTGTGCCAGCCCCGCTACTCCTGTGCAGCTCTGCAGAAATGTGTTGCAGGCAGCTACCACTGCAGTCTTAGCAGGACCCAAACCTGCCAGGAAAGCTTCTCCCTTGGCCTCACATCGCTGCCCATCCATGCCAGAGGAGTCACCTCCCACTGGTGCATCATGCCAGCCTCAGCGCTTCGGTGGGGCACAGGCTGCGCTTAGGTGTTGAGCGCTTCCTAGCGCCAGGAGCTGCCTTGCAGCAGCCCCTCATGCCACGAGGGAGACTCTGGCCTGCAGCAGGGCTGTTCCTGCTTCCCCACACCAGGGATCAGTGCTCAGAAAGCCAGCCAAGCTCCAGGGAAGTCTCGTACCAGGAATGAAGGCGATGCAAGGGTGGCCTAGGGGCCAACGAGCTTCCCTCCTTCCTGCAGACACTCACCTTTACCCTTCAGCTTGGTGGAGTAGGGCTGTGTGGGAGATGGTGATGACACGGCCACGCTGTGTCCATCTTAGTGCTGCCATGTAGCAATTCCTGCGTGCTGTCAGGCACCCGGAGCTGCAGCCCTCAGATTCCTCTTGGTTTCATCACCATCCAGGATCTCACTGGGATCAGCATCCACATAATTGTCACAAACAACGCTTTTGATCCCAGTGCATCTAATACAAGATAGGCTGTCCCCTTCCAGACCTGTGCAGACTCACATCCTCACCCAGCCTATGGTGCCTCCTCTCTGCCCCTGTCCAACTGCCCCGGCGCTGAGAGCTACAAGAGCCTGGGCTGGAGGCCTTTGTCTCGGGCCCCCGTAGGGGCCGGGTGCAGCCCAGGCTGGGTGTCCCCAGCTGGCACCACTCCGGGGCTCACCCGGGAAGAAGCAACTGGAGAAGGGCAGCGCATGGCCTGGCTGGCACTGAAGTGGGTCACCCGCCTCCTGCGGGAGAGCCACTGCGTCCCTCAGCCAGGGCAGGGCTGCTGAGAGCCTTATGGCACTCTGGTGACATTGCATTGCACAACTCACTCTGATAATTAAAGATGATTTGTGGTTGCTTTAATAAATAGTTCTTTGCCCTTGTGCCATTTGCTTGGCTCTTCCTTCAGGTGGGAAAACAATGTTTTCATCTCAGGGCAGCTGAGATCTTGCCCCAAAATCCTGGTGCAGCAAAACCTGGGCATAGCATGAGGAACCCCCCTTGCAGCAAGATGCAGCTCCTTTGGATTTGCTTTGGGCTGCACACCAGCCTGCATAAGCTGTCCCTTGCGCCAGGAGCTGAGCCATCTTCCTGGTCCAGGGGCCTCCTGCTGACCCAAGGTTCCTCTGGGGCCAGATCCTGACTGGGAAGGCTGCACCAGTGCTTCACAAGGTGGGTATGAGCATGCAAAGACTTGTGTCCTGCTATGGGACTGTCCTCTCTGCTGAGCCTCCCTCCCTGAGCCTAGCCCCACATTCATTGCCCATCCATGGCTGCTGCTCTGCACGTATCCTCCGTGCCGCACACTCTGGACCAGAGCGAGACCAAGGGTCTGCCAGGAGAGCAACCACGTGAAACCAGCTCCTCTCTGTATCCTGGATGGATGCCAGCGGCGTCTCTGCATCCGCTCCCAGGGCCCCTGTCACGGAGAGGGCAGGGATGACATCTGGGAGGCTGGCGGGAGGCAGGGGCAGACAGAGGGGCCAGTCCCTGGGGCCCGCGAGCTGCCGAGGCGCGGGGCGGCTGCCGCCGCCAAGCAGGGCGAGCACGGCGCCTCCCGCCGCTCCCGCCGCCCGTCCCCGTGGCCTCGGGCCCGCCGGCATGGCAGGGCCAGCCCCGTCCCGTCAGGCCGGACGGGTTTGCAAACCCCACTATTAACCGCGCCGCGGCCAGGCCGCGCTGCTTGCGGAGAAGGGGCGAGGGCCGCGGCGGGGTTGGGAGCCTCTGAAGGCGCGAGGCGCAGAGAGCAGGCGGCAGAGCCGGGCACGGCTGCTGCGCTCGAGGGCCGGACACCCCGGGGCACGGCCTGCCGCCGCAGCGGGGCCGCGGGGAGGCCGGGGCCGCAGCGGCTCCAGCCCGCGGCCCCACACGGAGGCCTCGGGGCGCTCAGGGCAGCTCTGCAAGATGGCGGCGCCTCAGGGCGCCTCCCGCTCCCGGGCCGGGGGGGGGGGCCCCGCGCGCTCCCCCCGCCGCAGCCCCGCCCCGCCCCGCCGGGCACGTGCGCCGCGCTGACAGCGGCCACGTGGTCGCGCCGCTGACGTCACCGCGCGCGGAGGGCCGCCCGAGCGGCAGGTGCCGGAGTGACGGCCCGTCCTGCCAATCGCGGCCCGCGGGGGGGGG